>JAMPIV010021007.1:55000-148048 GCA_024509875.1 Oreohelix idahoensis
CTGGCTATAACGGAAACAAAGAAAAACGGACAAGCAGTCATGGATCTCGATGGCAACACGCTGCTCTACAGTGGTGTACCCATATCTGAAAGAGCTAAAGGGGGCGTGGGTTGCATTGTGGCCCAAAATCAAAAAGATAGTATCAAGGGATGGAACTTTGTCTCGGAGCGCATTATGGTTGTTAAACTAAAAGAAGGAGAAACCATAGTCAACCTGGTCATAGTGTATGGGCCAAATGAGGATGAGAGAGCAGAGGTCAAGGAGGAATTCTTCGAGCTGCTTCAAAGGACAGTGGATGACTGCCTAGATGAAGTTATCATGCTCGGAGATTTTAATGTCAGAGTTGGAAATGACCATGCTAGATGGGGTGGAGTTATCGGAAGATATGGAGAAGATACTCTCAATGACAATGGAAAGCGACTCCTTAGATTCTGCAGTGAGCAGAATCTGATCATTACAAACACAAAGTTCCTCCATAAGAGCATACATGCATACACTAGATGTGAACCAACAAAGAATGAGAAGTCAGTGATCGACTATGCCATTGTTCGGAGAAGCTCATTCAAATATGTCCGAGATGCTAGAGTCTGGAGGGGGCCAGAGATTGGAAGTGATCACTGTAATATAATACATTAAAATACGAACCACACATTGTAATAATATGCGAATCTTCACATGTACGATCCTGTAAATAAACATGGCTGCAAACTGAACACGCTTTACTGGTGCCTTCTGAAACATGTGTGTGCTTGTGAAGATGACGAGGTAATGCTTATATACATATATCATAACATTACATGGTGGCAGCGGTCGATACCGGACCGACGCAAAACAGCTACACGATAACACGTGAGTACAGTTGTTCGGCTAATTTTCGTCATTGAGGTCAACCATGGCGGCTAAACACTACCGGAGCGCACCGCAAATGCGATTTGCCGGTCGAGATGATAAGAGTGAAGCTTTCTTGTTATGGCGCCAACGCATAGATCTATACTCCAAGACCACTGGTCTGGAGGGTCAAGCCTTAACCCCATATATTCTAGAAGCATTGGACGATGAAGGTTTGAAAATTTACAACAGTTTTGCTACCGCCATGCCCGTGGAGTCGGCAACAGACCCCGCAGCCATATTGGACGAATTTGAAAAACTTCTGATAATAAAGCACACGAACTTTAGAGCGGCAAGATTAGAACTTCACCACCTGCGACAGAAACCTGGTGAAAGTATAGATGATTTCTTCACTCGCATCAAGGAGAAAACAAGTGTATGTAAATTTAACAAAGAAGAAGAAAAAGAGCGAATTATTGAACAGATCCTTCTTAGCACACCAATGCCAGAGTTCCAGAAATGGCTACTGAGCCAGAGTGATACACTAACTTTACAACAACTTCTGGATGAAGGCAGGAAACACGAGGCACAAACACTAAACATTAAACAAATTCAGCAAGGTACATTAGCAGCCCAGGTGGATGCAGTGAAAAGCTATAAACCTAGACACAACAAAGCAACTGGTTCGAAGCAACAAGAAAAACACAACACAAGCAGAGGTGCTAAGTGTAAATGTTGTGGCCTAAACCACATACAAAACCACTGTCCAGCTAAAGACTCTACATGTCATTACTGCAGAAAGGGGGGCCACTGGATAAAATTATGTTTCAAGAGGAAACAAGACAGTGCTCAACACAAACTTCACAGCAGAAAGTCGTCAAAATCATAACATTACAATCACTACCTGCTAACAGTCAAAAGAACAACTGAAAGAGATGCTCAGCCTAGGAACTGCCCAACATCACGCAAGAAACCAAGTAAACGAGCAGGAGAAATGAGCATTAGGACCTACAAGCTGAGAGAGCCAGAAATTAAGACCAGATATCAGGGGCTTATTGCTGCAGCGGTGAGCAACACAGAAGAACGACCTGATGACTTGGAAACCCTCTGGATTAAATTCAAGGATATCATAAAGACAGCTGCTGCAGAAGCATGCGGTGAAGTCCGACTTGGGAACAAGAGAAAGAGGACACCTTGGTGGACAGAGGAAGTCAAAGAGAAAATAAGAGAGAAGAAAAAGGCATGGAAACAATACTTAGGAGCTAAAAACACAACAGGACAAATGGAAAAATATAGAGAATATGTGACACTCAGAACAGAAGCAAAGAACAAAGTGCTAGCAACAAAACAGAAATCCACGGAAGAATTTGGAGAAAAGCTAGAAAAAGATGCACAAGAAAACCAGAAATTGTTCTATAAGACCCTAAAGAACATGAGGAAGGAAAAACAATGCCCTCTCAAATTTATAAAGGACAAGCAAGGCAAATTGCTTACTGCCCCGAAGGAAGTAATGGAAAGATGGAAAGAATATTTCTCAGAACTCCTGAATGGTGAGCATGGTGAAGCATCAGAAATGATAAACACTAGCACAGAAGAGAAAACCAATGATGGTGAAGATGACATAAAGATGGAAGAACTGAAGGCAGCACTGGAGAAAATCAAGATGGGCAAAGCAGCAGGGCATGATGGTATAACACCAGAAATGGTTAAGTTCATGGGAGCATCAGGCGACCTATTACTCTTAAGGGTTTTACAGGCAGCGTGGTACAACAAGACCATACCAAAGGATTGGGAGATTGCCATCATAACACCAATTTTCAAAAAGGGTGACAATAGACAGTGTGAAAACCATAGAGGCATATCCCTTCTCAGTGTCCCTGGTAAAATCTACTCTAGAATCCTAGAGCAGAGACTCCAATGCCTAGCTGAGCCACAATTGGATGAGGTCCAGTGCGGATTCTGAGCAAACCGAAGTACTCAAGACCTAATCTTCACACTCAGACAGCTGAGTGAAAAGGCCCTTGAGTATAAGAGTGAGATGCATCTTTGTTTCATAGATCTGGAAAAGGCGTTTGACAGGGTCCCCTGGAGCAAACTTTGGGACTGTTTGGCAAGGAAGAATATCCCAGCACCTCTGATTCATGCTATACAGAGCTTCTACAAGTCTTGCAGAAATTATGTGAGGACAGCAAACCATAAGTCAGAAGAGTTCAGGACCACCACTGGTGTAAGACAAGGTGATATCCTATCACCTTACCTCTTCATACTCCTTATGGACGATGTCATCAAGGCATGTAAGGAGAGAACAAGAAAGTATTCAGTGGGGTACTGGAAGATGAGACAGGTCTATATTTCAGAGCTGGCATTTGCTGATGATGTTGCCCTGATTGCTAAATCAGAGGCACATCTCCAATCCAACCTGCAAGTCTGGAAGGAAGAGCTGGAGAAGAGAGGGATGGTCATAAGCAGCTCTAAAACAAAATCCATGGTGATATCACGAGAAGAAAGAAGACATCAGATTAAGCTGGGAGAACAGGTCCTGGAGCAGGTCGACCACTTTAAATACCTCGGAGCTATCATAGACCGAAAGGGAGGCATCAAAGAAGAGTTGGCCACTCGAAAAGCAGCAGCTGGGAGACTTTTTCAGGCCATAAATCGAGGATTCCTCAGCAAGAGAGAGGTTGGTAAGAAAACGAAGATGGCTGTATACTGCTCCACCTATGTCCCAGTCTTGACATATGGATGCGAGTCATGGGCAATGACTACAACCCATAAAAGCCAGATCCAAACCTCAGAAATGAGGTATCTGAGGAAGGTGGTTGAAGTAACAAGAAGAGACATGGTACGCAACCAGACGATACGTCAAGGCCTTAAATCCTACCCCCTGCAGACCCAAGTAGAACAGTCCCAATTAAGATGGTTTGGCCATGTCTGCAGAATGGGAGAAGATCGGATACCACGACAAGCATGGGAAACAAAGAGCCAAGGATCCAGACCCCGAGGACGACCCAGAGTCCGCTGGGAGGACAACATTAGACAATCTTTGAAGGACCGAGGACTAGAATGGAACCAGGCCAGGAGGAAAACAGCCGATAGGATAGTCTGGCGCTCTCTCTTCCAAACCTCTACACCTCACGATAGAAGGGGAATGACTAAGTAAGTAAGTAAGTAATAAATAGTAAAAGTCACATTTTATGTGGTAAATGTGTCATACAGGTGTCCAGTGGCACAGTGGTTAGAGCACCTGCTTCTCAATGGAAAGTTAGTGTCAAAACTAGATAGCATACCGCTCCAGAACACCCAGCTGTAAATGGTTACCTGACTCTGCTCGTGTGTTAGACAAGGCAAAAGCAGGGAGGAATAGAGAAGGTCACCTCCCCCACCTCATAAACCGGAGTCTCTAACACTTCATTTCCCTATGCCACTATCTACTATACCAACGGGCTGATCACCCGTTTGCCAGTCACTTCGATTACGGAAACAACAGCAAATGGATTGATTTGCCGTTGCCCTAAAGACGCCAATAGGCGTGATGGGAAACAATGGCAAAGAAAACCTATCTGCTGTTGCCCTAAGACGCCACTAGGCGTAATGGCCACTGACTGCTTTGACGGTCGGTGGCTAAGGATGGAAGAAGAAGAAGAAGAAGACTATCTACTATGGGATTACAGTTACATTTTTATGTTCTACAGATGTCACATAAATCCAAAATCCAGTATAACCGAAGTTAACGACTAATGTCCATGAAAAAAACCGCCGTTTTTATTTATTATGATTGTTTTATTCTACATCAGGTATCAATACAAAGCAAATGATGTTATTTTCTGTCCAAGCTACCTGGAATCAGATTATACTTTTTCTGCTCATGTTATTACAGCTCAATTGTTACGCCATAACCAAACAAGCTACATCTAAATGAGTGCTTGTATAGAATAGGATTGAAATGGTGCGACAATGTCACTAATATGACACTGACAACAAGAATCAAACAAGTGTCAGTGGAACAAGAGATGAGAAGAAGCCGCTAGCAATGGACATGGTTCACACTGAAGGAACCTGCTGATAGCATTACAAGGCAATCCTTGTTCTGGAACTCCCATGGTAAGAGAGGCAGAGGTAGAACAAAAGAACACATGGAGAAAAGAACTGGAGACATGGAAAGGCATGTAACAGGAGGGACCTGGCATGTGTTTGTTGATTCTTCTTGGGGAGCTAAAGGATATTGATTGTTATAGTAATAGTATATAACAATAAGTGAGGAGGCTGCTATAAAACTGCTAAGGAAACAAATATATAAATTAAAAAATAAAATGGTATGAACTCAGTTTAACAAGTTAACGGTAAACAGGAAACACGGTGTTTCCTGTTAACTTGTATAACTGATTTCATACCATTTTATTTTTTAATTTATATAGATATTGATTGTTATACCATATTTAATATTTCAGGACTCACTTGAAAGGTACAATACTAGCCAGTCTCTGAGTTTCCATGATGGCTGCATTCAGGTAGTTCAGCTCAGATTTGTCATGCAGAGATACAACTCTCTCTGTACCAACTACATCATTGATTTCTTTGAAAATCTAAAATCCAAATTGAGAAAAAAAATTATGGTCACAGTTTTTAATAGTTCTTTGGCAACTCATGTCGAGTTATTAATTAATAATAACAAATTTCTGACCATATTTTTTTCTTCAAATGCCATGCCAGATGGCAAGTGTAATCTGGTTTCTCAAAATCTTATTTCTCTAATTCTGTTTATCAATTACAGAGGGTCCTCAATATACGTTGCAGTTATGTTCCTAAAAAGCATGACTTATAACAAAACAACGTATATGAGACAGTGATTTTCTATTGAACTATTGTATTATGTGGGAGATACATTCAAGATCAACTAAAAAAATTTGAATTTATATGGAAGTGTATAGGCATATGAATAGAAAGTACTTATTTTATTGTACACTAAACTGTAATACAGTGTAATTTATTGTAATTGCTAAATAATAATTAGAAAATACACTATGAAATTATTAGTTTTACATAAAAATAATTTTTTTAAAATTATTCTTTCTATTACAGTTGCTCCTCATCAGCACCTGAAGTTGCTGCAACTGTTGCAGAAGTTCCTGTTGCTTCTGTGACTAGCTGTTGAGGTTTTTACATTGTATATACAGTATGTAATTATGAATTTAAATACAGAAAGAGAAGATTTGAAGGAAGTATACATATATGTTCCTGTTCAAACGACGTAAGTGTAAATATACTACGAAGCATATCAAGTTTATCGTCCCTAGTTAATCAGCAACATGTATGCGAAATGACATATATCAGTGCGACATATATAGAGGACCCTCTGTATGCTGTTCTCCAGCTGTTTCTAAATTCTGTTCTTCTCCAACTGTATATCAATTATGTTGTTCTTCAACTGTTTATCAATTCTTTTGTTATCCAGATGTTTATCAATTATGTTGTTCTACAACTGTTTATCAATTCTGTTGTTCTCCAGCTGTTTATGAATTCTATTGTTATCCAGCTGTTTATCAACTCTACTGTTCTCCAGCTGTTTATCAATTCTATTGTTATCCAGTTGTTTATCAATTCTACTGTTATCCAGCTGTTTATCAATTCTGTTGTTCTCCATCTGTATATCAATTCTGTTGTTCTCCAGCTGTTTATCAATTATGTTGCTCTCCAGATGTTTATCAATTATGTTGTTCTACAACTGTTTATCAATTATGTTGCTCTCCAACAGCTTATAGATTCTGCAGCTATTTATCACTTCTGTTGTTCTCCCCTCCTTTATCAATTGCTATTCCCCTATCCTTTATCAATTCTGTTGTTCTCCAGCTGTTTATCAATTGTTGTTCCTCAGCTGTTTATCAATTCTGTTGTTCCCCATCTGTTTATCAACTCTGTTGTTCTCCAGCTGTTTATCAATGCTGATTATCAATTCTGGAGCAATTTATCAATTCTGTTGTTTTCCGGCTGTTTATCAATTATGCTGTTCCCCAGCTGTTAATCAATTCTGTTGTTCCCCATTGAGGGAGAAATTGTATGGCAATGAGCAGTTTGACAAAGGCAACATATTTTACGACAGACAGTATATATGACACTTCTCTCAGTTCCCAGCAAAATACTAGGCAGGATAATTATACAGAGAATCTCAAAAGCAGTAGACCACAAACTGAGGAAAGAACAAGCAGGATTTAGAAAGAACAGAAGATGTGTAGATCATATATTTACCCTCAGGAACATTATAGAGCAGTACTCAGAATGGCAAAGACAGCTGTACATTAATTTCGTTGATTTTGAAAAGGCTTTTGACAGTATACATAGGGACAGTTTATGGAAAATACTGAGGGCTTATGGAATTCCAAGCTGCATAGTGTCAATCATAAAAAGCCTCTATGCCAACTTTACGTGTAGTGTTGGGCAGAGCAACCTAACCTTTGAGGTGAAGACAGGAGTACGACAGGGATGTCCCTTATCAACCACTCTATTTTTTAACAGTCATAGACTGGGTGATGCGCCAGACAACAGAGGGCAGTCCAAGAGGAATAAGATGGACTACATTTTCTACATTGGAAGATCTGGAATATGCAGATGACATTGCACTACTAACACATTCACATCAACACATCCAGGAAAAAACGGATAGACTTAATAAGTATAGCCAGCAGGTGGGCTTGAACATCAATTTAAAGAAGTCAGAGGTCATGACGCTCAATGTGAGCAACCCTGAGCCCATATCAGTAAGGAATCAGCAACTGGTACAGACAGACACCTTCACATACCTAGGATGCATAGTAACACAAGACGGCAGGGCAAGCAAAGACATCAACAACAGAATGAACAAAGCAAGAACAGCCTTTTTTAGCCTAAACAACATCTGGAAGTCCTCTCAATACAGCACAAGCACAAAATTAAGATTATATCAGAGCTGTGTGCTTTCTGTGCTTCTCTATGGTGCGGAAAGCTGGAGAGTTACAGAGAAGGAAATGTCGAAATTGTCCTCCTTTCATACAACATGCCTAAGAAAAATTCACCGAATCTTTTGGCCGAATACCATCACCAACCAAGATCTGCTTACTCAAAGCAAGCAAGAGGACATGCACACCATCATAGCTGGCAGATGCTGGAGCTGGGTTGGCCATGTCATCAGAAGAGATCCCGATGCCATCACAAGAACAGCTATGCTTTAGACCCCTGAAGGAAAATGAAAGAGAGGCCAACCAAAAACAACTTGGCAGAGGACTGTGGAGGCTGAGATGCAAAGAATGAACCAGAGTTGGGGCACAGTACGAAGGATGGCAACGGCCGAGCAAAGTGGAATAAATTTGTTGTTGCCCTACAAGACGCCACTAGGCAGGATCGCCACTGACTGCTTTGACGGTCGGCGGCTAAGGATCAAAGAAGAAGAAGTTCTATGACAGCAAATAAGAAAAAAAAATTCTGCCAGCGGTTATGCTCCATGAACACAATGTTAAAATGGTTCATTTCTTCTCGTAGTCACTGTAACTATGCAGATGCTTTATCATGGAATGCTTTAGTGAGGTCACTCAGCATTAATATCTGCACCACATTCATAAGATATTTGCATTCACATGTCAAAGTCATGAAAGTTTGAAAGTGCATCTACTTGTGGCGTGATTTGTAAACACATTCTTCATTTACGAAAGAGAGAAGGAACCCAACGCACACACGGCGTGAATTTTTTTTGCTTTGAAGGTTACCGCCAGGCAGAAAATATTTGCACGCCTAGCTGGTTCGTTTGGGGAAAGGGTTGTAAATAGAAACTGAAACATGGCGATATTAGAATCGTATCTGCTGGAAAGTAAATTTAAAGCTACAAGCGCATACTAGATAATGGTCACTGAGGAAGGGGGCCACTTGTCAAAGGACAGCACTGCAATATTACTGGCCAGGTATCACTGAAGATATAGATCGGTTTGTGAAATCCTGTTCAGATTGTAACCAGGTAACCTCAATAGGAAGAGTGGACCAGTTACAGAGCACGTCCAACCAAGTGTTATATTGGGTGTAAGGAATTGGAATTCCTAGGTCACATGATTTCTACAGGTCACATGTTGAATAACATAACCCAGGCGCTGGTATGTTATTTAATGGTAGTAACTGTCATTCATTCACTGTGTATCAGTCTTATTTTGTGCGTACTGTTATTTAGATTAATTATTGCCCACTCTTGTCAAGCACAGCTCAAATACAAAGTCACAAACGGCATATCATGAATTGTGAGAAAACCAATAAAAAAATATCATTTTCCTTTACATTCCCTACAGAGTATGGAGCCACCACTACACCAAGACGTTACATGCTCCTGCAGCGGTGGTTTCTGTGGTACTTTGTTTAACATAATGAGGTGGCAGCCCTATGTACAACCTCACATCAGTCGCCTTGTACAACAGAAGTCCTGTTCTTCCTTTGTCTCTTTAGAGACCCTTCTGAAACTATATGGGGCAAATACAAATATAACAGGTTAATTCTTTGACCTGAAAATTAGAACTTTCTTAAATTCTTCAATATTTTAATGCCAAAAATCAGACAATGTTTGTTATTTGGCATTTCTTGCATACCTTCTTCTGTATTTCTGGATAATGCAGCATATAGAGCATGAACCACAACATAGTAGTACTGGTTGTCTCACTGCCAGCAATGAATAGGTGTTGGATTACTTTTGCCAATTGAGCAACTGAAGAAAATAGTTTTAAACAGTAAAACATGTTTTATCTGGATAAGGAATTAATTCTTTGCAACCCTGCACATATAAAATATAATGAATGAAAGAATGTTGAAGATGTACATGCTGTAATTTCTACACTGTAATGTGATCCATGTGGGGCAAGAGTAAAACTGTAATTTTAGGAAAATAATATTACATTGTAACATGATAACTACAAGACAACAGCAAGTTACATAGAGACACTATGACAGTTGAACAAATGTACTACACCTTGACATGATGAATTAAAAACAAGAATGCAAACTCTTACATGATAATATAGGACAACAGTGAGTTATAATGTGACGTGGACTGTGAGTAATGGGCAAAGAACAGTAACACTGTAAAATACCACACAATTTCTAGAAGGCAGCAAAGGAGGGCTTGGCATGGGACAAGTTACCCATTCCTGTAGAAACTTAAAGCCAAGCAAAATGTCAACATCAACATGGACAGATCAGTCAAAGATAATTTATATAATTCAACTCAGCCATCTAAGACTGAAGGAGGTTCTCTGTTAAGGAGATTCATGATGCAAACCAGAGAAACCTGAAAAAGGTCTGGGCTGCTGACTTGCCTTTTTTCTTCTAGGAAAATCTCCTGACTGACTCTTGGAAAGTTTAAACACTAAATAAAAATGTGAAAACTGGACAGGTGGCAGCAGAAATAAGATTCTATAAACCGACTCCCTGGGATTGTGTGAAACAAAGAGGTAAGGGGTTAAAAAGGAATTAACTGAACATCGTGCTATCCTCAAAACATGAACATGGAAGTGCACACCATAGAAAATGTATAGCTCTAGTCTGTCAAAGAATGCATAAAAAAGTCTAGTAACATTCAAAAATGTCAAAAGACAACAAGGACAAACATCACCCAACGTTACACAACAACTAATGACAGACAAAAATGTGTGAAAGAAGAATTTTACACTAGCCTTAAAAATGCCATAGAAAACATGAGTAGTAGTAATGATGTCACAATCTTGACTCATTAGCTAAATGCAAAGACAAGAACAGACAATGGCTGCTTTGGATAGATCATGAGAAAACATGGACTTGGAGCAATAAACAATAATTGAAAAATTGCCATAATCATCTGTGCTTCAGATCAACATAAAAGAATTTATATTTATTCCACAACTTTGCTCGCAATCATACCTTCCATGGTAGTTGATTCCCCACTAGCTTGCTTACGCTTCAGCTCTTTGAGGTAGGAGGTGATAAAACTGACTGCTTCATCATCACCATCATCAAGCTTCTTAGAGTACAGACGGATAAATGGGTCACTGAAGATTCACAAAGTTTCAGAATTGTTATTTAATAAATGGGTTTCACTGAATTCGGAAAACTATCAATACATATTTTTTTTAAATTGTTTCACACTATGTGCTGGTATTTCTCTTTCTCAAGTTTGGGCCACATAATCTGCTGTCTGTAATGTTAGCTTGTTGCCACATTTAATACACACTTCATATTATCACTGGATATTCTGTTTCAGGATGATTGTAAACAAGAAATCGGAAAACCATCAATACATATTTTTTTTAATAGTTTACATGCCGTTAATAATTTACTATGTGATGGTATTTCTCTTTCTCACGAACTTCTCAGCATGCCACATAATCTGCTGTCTGTAGTTCTCTATGTTAGCTTCACCTTCCTAGCTGTTAAAGGACTTGATACATACCAGAGATTGTGTCTCATTATATCCTACACTGAACTGCTGTCGATAGCTGTGTGTTAATATGTACCTTCGTGGTTTAAGTTTTATCAACAGTTGAGGGTGGTCTGAAGTCTCATCTGCTCCCCTGAATAACTTATATATCATGTGAGTGATCACTTGAACTTCTAGCTTATGCAGATGTCATCTATTTGGTTTTCTGCACTGTGGTTCAGTGAAGTGCTAGTTTTTTAAGGTTGTTTTTTTTTTTTTGCATGAAAGTTGATTTCTCCTAAAGTCATTTGCTGCTTAGAAGTTTACAAACTTTTCTGCACTTTAATCCATCTTCCTGTTCAGTAAATGCTTTCTCTACCTCATCATCTTCACTTGGTAGTGCAATTTCTTTCTCGTGATCTCAGAACAACACAGTTTCTCATACGTTCAGTTTTTTCTTTATATGCTCTCTTCTATCTTCAATTACATAATCCTCAAATACTAATTTGGTGACTGTTTAATTCTGTAGCCACCAGTGCTATTCTACAATGTTCAAATGATGTCCTAACATTTCTGCTGCCAGCTTTGGAATTCTCCTGCACACGACAAGGTAGGTCAGTGATCCAAACTTCTTCTGGCTCTCTCTTATTCCACGTCATAATCCTCCTTGCTGGAGGACTTTCTTCATCCTGGATAGTTGATTTAATAACCTAACAATGAACCACTCACCCTTCTTAATCACCTTTTATGACATGTCTGGCAGGGTTTAGTAGTCCTATTCTGTTTTCCTTTCATGCCCTGAGATTCACACACGAGACACAAATTTACACAGCAAGTGAACATGTCAACACCTGCTTTGAAAAATCAGTTACAAAACTCAGTACAAACAGAATGAACACTGTAATAAATTTATTAATCTGCCACATATTAAAAATGATACAGTTGACATTCAACAATCCGGCAACCTACGGACCTGAGGAGTGCTGGATTGTTGAAAATGCCGGATTTTTTTTGGTTATATATGCTGTATATATTTAACAGAAAATGACTACCTGTACAGTCCTTTAAAGAAAGAAAATTAAATGTTTACGTTTTACACCACTTCTTTTATTTGCTGAATCCATAATGGGGCTATACAGCAGCAAATAAATGATAAAATGAGAAGGAATGAGCAGGAATGCCTGTTAACACGTGCAAGCAAGACCCAAACAGCTGCATCAAAACATAAACGGCTCCAGAAAACAGTGGCGCGCCAACGAGGTAAATTAAAAAATGCGCTCCGAAATCCATTCCGGAAAACTGAAGGAACCGGATTATCGATGGCCGGATTTTTGAATGTCAACTTATAAACAATGTGAAACTTACCAAAAGTGATTCATCATTTCCTCATTGTTCTTAAATATTTGTTTGATATCAAACAGATCACCTGGAAGAAACCTCAACCATGGGAAGGCTGTCCTAAATGAAACACTTTTGACCAGCCTTACCTGAAAATATGTACATGCAGATGTGTACGTTACACAAAAAATATGTATATGCTAATGTGCACATTATACCTAAAATGTGTAAACACTGATGTGCACATTAAACTGAAAAATGTGTATATTCTGATGTGTACAATACACATACAAATGTGTACATACTGATGTGTAAGTTACATCTTAGAATATGTATATACTGATGTGCAATTTAAACCTAAAAAATCTGTATATTCTTGATGTGTACAATACACCTAAAAATGTGTACATGCTGATGTGTAAATTATATCTCAGAATGCTTATATACTGATGTGTACATTACACCTAAAATGTGCAAATGATGTGTACAATACACCTAAAATGTGTATATGATGATGTGTACAACACCTAAAATGTGCATTTTATGATGTGTACAATACACATAAAATGTGCATATGGTGTACATTACACCTAAAATGTGCATATGATGATGTGTACATTACACCAAGAAATTTGTATATGCTAATGTATGCATTAGCCTAAATATTTGTATATACTGACGTGTATATTATACCTGAAATGTGTGTGTTCTAATGCATATAAAAGACATGACAATGTGTATATTATACGTGAAATGTGTCTGTTCTAATGCATATAAAAGACATGACAATGTGTATATTATACCTGAAATGTGTGTGTTCTAATGCATATAAAAGACATGACAATGTGTATATACTAATGTTTATATTAACTGATAAAATCACTGTTTACTGCCTGTTACTGAATTAAGCAGTAATTCCACAGCCAATCTCCTTAATAATTGCACGCTATAAATTTCACTTTCTCTTTACTTAATTCTTCTAGTGTTGATCACATTTTTCCTTTACTGTCAATCTGTTTTTCTCTACATTGGTAAATGTCTCACCCCTCCCCCCACCTCCACCCTCTAAATTACCCAAAATGTATCAAATTAATCTAGCCTTACAAACATGTCAACCACCAGAGATGAAAAACCTGCAATTCTTTATAGGAAACTTAATACAGAGCATTACAACAGGAGGCAATCTGATCATCAGAATAAGTCCCCCGTCGGTCAAGTGTTTAGGCTCTATTATCACCTTTACACTTGGGGGCCACTAGTGTCATGACTCCCAAGTGTCAGCCTCCAACAGGCTCTAGTAATTGAACCCACTCTACCTTGGTTGCAACTTTCAACTTCACTCCTGATTTTATCCATTGTGCCAGTTCGAGGCAATTGAGAAAGTAACCATTATGTTGTACATAAATTACTGTAGGGCCTACTAAATTTCCATAGCCTGTTGTGGTTGCTCCACAGTTAAAACGATGCCCTTTCTGCAGTTTCACAGAACCTTGTAAGTGCCCTTGTTCTCAACTGTCTTGTCACTGCCAGTAGTTTCAGTAAATCGTATACTTTTGAAGCTACTAGACTTATTACACTTGCGTCAAGTTTTGACTTTTGCTGTGAACCCGTTGTGACCAGATCATTATACTTGATCAATTTAAACGAGTGTTGCTCATCGAATCTGGATGCATCATAAGTAATCAAAGGAGGTAGTATCTAGATCTAGAGTGTGTTTAGGTCCAGGGTTTCCTACAAAGTCACAAATTTTAACTGGAGTATGCTGTGTTGATGACCTTTGTTTGATCTGTCATCAGCAGCATTAGGCCTACTTCTTTCACTAGATTCACTGTTCTCACTGTCAGGCTCACATTCAATATCCACATCTGATTTTGCTGAATTTTCATTGCCCTGACATAATACACAAAATCAACAATCAGCTCCCAAGCAAAACCTGACCTTAAAAGAATCACGAAAAATCAATCAATTCAGAAAAAATATTCACAAAATGGAAGCTTTGTGTGTACCGGAAATCTATTTATAACTCAGGTCTCACCAAGTACTGAAATCTCTTTGCTATGTCGCACTGATGGACAAAGTGTTAAAGTGTTTAGTGGGTGGTTTCATGCTTTTTTGACAGAACGTTTGACTTAGCGCGTTATGCATGGAGGCATATCTGAAGTCATCCTTATATGACAACCAACTATGCACAATGCTACAATATATGTACATGGACATGACCCTATGTCTGTCAGGCTAATTACATCCTCACTGACTCTTGAAATCATCCACACTTCCAGGGATTCCCCCTGTGTTGAAACTTGTTGAGAACCCAGCATTGCATACTAAGCTTGGAGAAGTCACTTGAGCAGCAAACGTAATTCTTTGGCTTTGACTTGGTTGACTGCATGCAGAAGGATCTCACTATGGACCCAGTGATAGGCAGGGGAAGCTGAAAAGTGGCTCTGTGCAGGACATGACAATTCCTTGGGAGAGCCCAGAACCAGAGTACAGTATTTTAGCTCTGCATAGTTGGAGATCCCCCTTGGATGGTGGGGAATGCACAGTGTGCCGTGCACTTCTTACTTCTAGCTTGGGACCAGATCCGATGATCCTTTAAATGCAAGTCGAGTTGGAGAAACTGGAACTCATGACTTCAACTCAACACACTTCAGAATGGCAGAAAAGCCACAGGAAAAGCCTAAATCTACAGTGTAGATAATACCAAGGAGTCTTCAACTTGGTATTGGCTGCTAAAGAGCGAGAAGCTCAGCAGCTCTAGTTAAACAACAACTTTGCGCACTGGCGTGTTTGCATGAATGAAATTGTAAATGGTTTATAAAGTGAAAAAAACGTGTACTGAAAGTATTTACAGCCGTATGTTGGTACTTTCCTTATATATGACATTTTGTTACCACTACTTTAATCACTTGGAATGCTTCCCTTCATTATTTCATCATCATAACTTTTCATTTGCTATTCCTCAGGCATGTCGTACAAAGTGACTAATATGAGGTTGTGCACAGGGCTGGCAACGTCACAATGTAAAACAAGTTGCTACAGAAACTAGAACTACACCAGTATGTGAATGCTTTGTGCACACTTCCTGCAAGAGGGCCTGTTGTGGTTCCATGCTCCACATGGCATGAACAAGGAAGAGGATGATATGCTATTCAAGTCACATTTATGATTGAAAAAAAAAATCTCATCTGGCCCTGTAGTCTTAGTGTGATCACACCTAAGTAATCTTACCTGCTCATTTAAGATGTGTATGAAGTTGATGAGGTAGGGATCATCATATTCAAAGCGCTTGCCCACAATGATTGAGCAGATAACATTGGAAACAGCAACATTTGTTAGCGTTCTCACTTCTTGAAGTTGACCTTTAGCCTTACCAAGTTCATCCAAATAGGCAGATATCTTTTAATAAAAAATAAAATGATACCATTAAAATAAACTTTTGAAAATGGTTCCTTGGCTTATAGTTGCACGCTCAGTGTCCAAAGGTAGAGACCAGGTACTTTCCTGGTAAGGTACCAAGCAGTGACAACCTGGCTTGATGGCACTCTACTATGGCTAACGTAAAATGCAGTATATCTCCCAAATATGTTTAACTGCAAAATGTGGAAGATACTTTAACGGTACTTCTTTAAAAAAAATTAAAATCATAGCCCAATTTCACAAAACATGCATTCATTCTGCATGCCAAAAAGCACATAACATTCATTGCAAATGCTATCAGTTACTTCTCAAACACATTACCAGCACAAACAATATAGTAATATTTGCATGTAAACAGCAAGATAATGTCTTGATAAATCATCCCTTCTCTAATGTGGATTACATTATGTGGAATCTCAGATACTTCTCATTTTTTTCCTTATATTTATTACAATAAAAATAATATACATATAGATTATAACATCAATGGTTTTTTCTTTTCAAATTTAACATCCGACTTTTGTTCTCTGCATGCTCACCTGCTAATGAAAACGTTTATATTAATTAACAGATTTGGTTGTTTTGTAAGATTATGTCCTCAAGAAACTGAATCTTCCTAATCCACAACTGACATTCTTGCTGATATACATTTTATCCAGTATGGCAACTAAATGCTATGTCTAATTACATTCCCTAGATTATATTATGGTATTCTCCAAAAGATGTCTAGGTCTTTCCCCTGTCCCCTGCCTACCTGCAGAGCAGCAGGTGATTTACAATCATTTTCATTCCCCTAGATCAGCTGTGGGCACCTCAGGAGCTGTGAGGATCTACTTTAGAAACACTGAGCTCTCAAAAGATTTACCTTGATAAAATTGTGTCTGATTTCAAGTTTTAGAGCATTGGGAATTTGCAATAAGAGCAGCCTATATGTATAAATATTTTATCTCTGCCACATGATCTGCTTCCTGCTATTCCATTGACAGAGCCGTGAAAAATTCAAACTAAATATTTTACAGAATCTTAACGTCACTTCAAAGAAAAGATTGCTTTCTCCATCTTATGCAGTTCATGGGTAAAGTGAGTATTTGTAAGCTAGCTTGCGTGGGTTTTCTCTGATAATGCGGTTACTGTATCTTTAAGCCTGGGGACACTACACAATTCAGCTCTGGTGGCAAGGGGCCAGTTCAAAATTACTTTGTTTATAAATTCTTTGCAACCAGTCCATCACCTAGAGATCTACCAAATGATCCCCAGGGATAGATCAAGATTGGCTAGTTGCTGACCCCTGCTCTAGGTGAGTAGCCCCTACAAGGGTGCCGGCGACTCACCCTTGTCCCTTTTTCTGTCAGTAATAAAAGTCCCACCATGGGAAAGCCAGTGGCTGGGTTTTACTGTCAGAAGATGTTTGAGTTTCACACATTGGGTGCAGGGAGTTGAGAGCTTATTCTCAACTCCGCTCCCAGATATAACAGTATTTGGAATATTTTCTTCCATTTAATGAATTGTGGAAATTGCCAAACCAGGTTTAGTTAACAAGATAACTTAGTCAATAAATTTATCAGATATTCTGTGTACCTCCTCTTGAATTTTCTCAGCCAATGTATTTTTGCCCATGCCAAAGTTTCTAAGGATAGCCAGTGACACACTTCGCTGTTCCTTCCAACTTGGCCCTGATGCTCCGATAATTCCTGTATTACACAAAAAATGCAATTTGTTATCAAGTAATACACATTAACTAACCAAAGAAATACATGCACTAATTCAATCAAGAAAGCATATGCACTGACAGATATAAAAGCACTGTTAAAACCATGAAATATAAACAAAGCACTGTATATAAAAACCATGAAAATATAACAGCTTACACAAACAGTAATTTAACCACATTCAGGACTGTTAACAGTAAAATACTGTATTAAGTAATAGCTGTAGTGGTTAAAATCTGGCGACCGGGTGATTCAGGATCAAACACGGCATTTGAGGAACGGTAATTGGCTTAAACACCTGGCGAGAAAAAGGATGTGTAATTTAACAATCAGAAACATTCAGGCACTGTTAACAGTAAAAGAAACATTGGCAGTATTAACAGTGAGAGACATATATGCACTGTCGACAGTAAGAAACACATAAGCACTGTTAACAGCAACAGACCTACTGGCACTAAGATGGTTTGGCCATGTCTGCAGAATGGGAGAGATCGGCTACCACGACAAGCATGGGAAACAAAGAGCCAGGGATCCAACAATAAGAGACATAAAGACAATCTTTGAAGGACCGAGGACTGTGGAACCACAGGAAGTGACAAAAATCCTGGTTATTAATTATGGACTTCCAAACTTCTTTAACTTTAAGATTTCAACAGTTCAGGCTATATTCGCTAATCTTACATCATGTTCTTTATGTTTTTTCAAAACCTTTTTTAATACTTTTTTGTATCAATCTCCAGTTCTCAATACCATATGTATGTGTGTGTGTTTTATTTTTATTTTATTTTTTGGTCATCCTCTCTTTCTCTTATCCAGGGGATTCCAAAACTTTCTTATGATGCAATAAGCTGATTTCCTCACGGTGTCACACACACCACCACTATGCTTGCCTCACCTCTTGTACAACTAGTATCTATCTGGCTTTTTCCATCAGTTCCACAATGGCAGTCCTGTCACACTATTTTAATCCTTACATATTCTACAAGTACCCATGCATGCATATTTTTTTTTGCATAAAGATACCTTAGTGTGTATAAATAACTAATAAACGTGTGGTGTGAAAACTACAGTTGTTTACACCTGACTTTAATGTCAATAACAATAACAAGTGTAACATGAGCTTACATCTGATCATTATTTTCCTTCTTTTTTTTTTCTCCTTAAGAAGAATGAAGCCACTCCTACAGCTGGCCTCTTGGCAGGAAGCCTGCATCAATCACTGATGGGCTCCTGAAGTGATGGTTTCTGTAGCAAATTGTATTACATGATAAGGTTGCTAGACCAATATACAACATCATATTAGTCGCTCTGCTTGTTATGCCTGAGGCAGCAGTAGTCATATTCTTTCTTTGTTTCATAAGAGGTTCCCGAGGCCTGCATAGGACAGACCTTACATTTAGTTCACATTGTAACGATCAAAGTGACTATGACAGTTCTGTCACACAATCACTGACAATTTTTTTAAGCCTCTCTTAAATACTGGTCACATATATAAACATATTCAGTTACATAATATGTACCTTTTAGTCCATCTTTGAGTAGATTATTTAGTAAACTCTTTGGTCTATCAGAGAAAATGTCTGCCTGCTTCACCAGTGTGTCCTTTATGATGTCATAGCCATTCAGTACAATTGTAAGCTTAGTGCCTGAATATATGCTGAATATGTCACCAGCCCTAGTCAGTATGGAGATACAGGAATTGATAATATAACAATCGTAACACTTATGATAAATTTGCCATCACAACAATAATTATCATACCTGTCAACATAAACGGTTTTGCTATATTGTGTATGGTTTTTTTTACAGTTTTGCCAGTGTTTTGCATTGGTTTTTATCCCCAAAAATTTGACTGCAAATGTATGATAAGGGCAAAAGGTGCAATCTTTACATGTAATACAGAATATTCAAAATCACATGAACAGAATTATGTTTTTTGGAATGTCTAAATATTCTCTATGTATGTTAATGAGCTATTTTCCTAAAAACAAAAGGGGATTGGAGTTATCTCTAAAAAGGTTGAGGAAGAGTTCTTTTACACTGAATATTTTTAAAAATGCTAACGTAAATCATTTTCACAGCAAATCGTCAAGTTGAGTAATACTGAATGTTTGAGATACTTAATTTTCATTTTTTTAAATTATTAACACTATTTATCTTAATTTATAATCTATCATAGACTGAACGAGATATTTCCATTATAAATAATAAAAAAATGTATAAATAAATAATGAACAACGCAGTTTTGAAATAACTACTAGTTTTTTCATTAATAACAGTGTTTTACAAAACAATTAGCCTCTTTTTTTTGTTGCATAAATTTTGTGAAGTACTTTCTTGGCTTAAATTTTTTAGTGTTTGAAGTCCTGTAAATATTTTTTTACATCGTTTTAAAAAAAACTCAAATATGCTACCCACCATGGAAGCTTAAAGATACAGAATCAAAGGGAAAAGGAAAAGAAAAAAAATATTGTTTCTTTTTTTCATTTGACATGATGTTTATCTTCTCGAAAAAAAATTATACACCTTAAAACAAGCAGTAAAAAAACAGTAAAGGAATTTTTCGGTTTTTATATATATATATATATATATATATATATATATATATATATATATATATATATATATATATATATATATATATATATATATATATATATATATATATATATATATAAAGTCAAAGTTAATCAATCATCAATCAATACCTTTAGCTCCCCAAGGAGCATAGGCCTTCAACAAACACGTGCCAAGTCTTCCTGTCCTGTGCCATCCACTCAAGTTCTTTCCATGTTTTCCTCATCATTTTCATCTGTTTCCAATTCTCTTCTACGTGTGCTTTTCGGTCTACCTCTGCATCTCTTTCCCTGTGGATTCCAGAACAAGGACTGCCTTGTAATGCTATCAACAGGTTTCCTCAATGTGTGTCCTATCCATCGCCAGCATCTTCTTCTCAATTCTTGTTCCACTGGCACTTGTCTGGTTCTTGTCATTGAGAATAATAGTTGAACAAAGTCTGGAATGGAATTCACCGCTATACATTGGATTCGTGGACTATGAAAAGGCATTTGACAGTGTAGACAGAGAATCGCTTTGGAAATTGATGAGGCATTATGGAGTTCCCATGAAGATCACTAACTTAATAAAGAAGACCTATGAAGATATGACATGCAGAGTTCTTCATGCAGGACAACTTACAGGACTATTTAGGATTAGAACCGAGTGAGACAGGGATGGCTCCTGTCTCCATTTCTTTTCTTGCTGGCAATAGATTGGGTTATGAAAACATTGACATCACACAACAGAAATGGAATGCAGTGGAATCTGACTAAACAGCTTGATGATCTGGATTTTTCAGATGACTTGGCTCTTCTGTCCCATAACCAAAATCAGATGCAAAAGAAAATGAAAATTCTTGATGAGAGGTTGTAGAAAATGTAATTTTTGCTGGGGAGGTTAAGATGTTATACCTAACAAGAAAGATAGTTGTGTCTGTGTTAACTGTGTGAGGTCAAGCACATGTAGGTCCCTGACTATAAAAGGAATGATGATGATGATGATATTTTGATCAGGGTACCTAACCCTACCTCCCTAGATCTCACACAGTCCGTATTTTGATTCTAGTGGCTGGTGTATGATGTCTCTAGTGTCTAGGGGTGAAATGAAGATGATGGTACATCAACACAATACACTTTAAAAAAAAACTTATTATAAATAAAAAAATGAAATAAGACAGTGTTTAAAAAAGTTTTTTTTTTTTTTTTTTTTTTTTTTTTGAATGTTTTTTTTTTTTTTTTTTTTTTTTACAATTTTTTTTAATCTGCCTGTCCCCCCCCCCCCAACTTCTTTTTTTGGACAGGTCTTTGAAAAAATGAGAAAAAAAAATATATTTACATATAATGTTGTAAAAAAAAAAAAAATATGGACTCTTTTTGTCCTATGAAATATATGTTAATATAGAGTTTTTTCCTATAGGTGTATTCACAGAATCAAAACTTTAAAAAATAGTTGTTAGTGATTGTCATTTGTTATGAGGAGCTGTTGTCTTCCGTCCTTAGCCACCGACCGTCAAAGCAGTCAGTGGCCATTACGCCTAGTGGCGTCTTAGGGCAACAGCAGATAGGTTTTCTTTGCCATTGTTTCCCATCACGCCTATTGGCGTCTTTAGGGCAATGGCAAATCAATCCATTTGCTGTTGTTTCCGTAATCGAAGTGACTGGCAAACGGGTGATCAGCCCGTTGGTGTACTTTTACATAGTTTGCTTCAATGAATTAAGGTGGAGTAACCACATCTCCTTTTTATATGATTTTCTTCTTTTCTTTTTCTTTTCTAACTTATAAATGCTCTAGGCATGTTGAAAAGTGTTCATAGAACACAGAGGCTTCCTAACATTTCCAATACAAAATCATAATAATATACAACAGTCAAATACAGTTCAATGTGAGGACTCAATAATGTTTGCTTCCGGCATGTCCTTCACACTTCCACAGCAGTATCTGACTGTTACACCCCCCTAAAGATAATAGGAAAATCCGGGAGGTCATTACTGTTGTACCTCCGTCAAGCACGTGAAAGTCAATCATGGCTGTCACTGAAACTGATACAAAGGATTGGTGTATGGTACGGTAAGGGTGTCTTATTGATTATCTGCTAACGTTGCTGCTATGTTGTGGATCTGGTAATGTCTACATTTGATACATACATATACGCCACACAGGCAAACACTGTAGAAGTCTACTGGTAAGCGATGCACAAGTTCTCGATACAGATAGACCACGCCCACTCCGGGGCTATTTCTAAATACGTGTTAAGTTCCCTGTCACACTTGTAATATTAAGTGCGTGTGTTGGTTTAGTCGTTTACACCACAGGTACGTACACAAGAGTCATGGATGGTTGTAAACGACTGATGACATTTCATATGGGTTTATTCACGTCACAACACATTGATGAAATACACCTAGAATACCGTTCACAGCACAACACAAGATATAAAGTACCACATAATAACTGCGCACTCGGCAGCTACAATGATATCATGATTCATGCCTAAAGTACTCTTATTAAACTCAGCGCTATAAAGAATCCTCAATAACAATCCTCTCACAGGAGCTAATGATTCATGGCCTAAAGTACTCTTATTAATCAAGACTCCTCACACAGGAGATAATGGCCTTTAAAGACTGCACACTGCAGTTATAAACATTTCCACAATAATCAAAAACTGCAGTTTCATACTACGCTGTACCCACAGCGAAAAATCCGTCGACATTTTAAATTCAGCACTGTACAGGCATTTCACACTTCCCAAAAAACACTGTCTTCCTACCCGGTCAAAACGCCCGGAACACTCTCCCTAGATAACACACTCGTCCCGCTCAAAAGCAGACACGAGACTTCCTCACGGTCAACACAACTCAGTCAATCAATCATCTGCTCCTAGCCGCGAGCTATTCTCACTCCGCTCAAACATTACAGAATAAATATATCAGCGCTTTTCACGCTGTCTGTAATCTGTCTCTCGAAACTATCACGAGATACTCTCTAAATAATTCGATAGCTAACAAGCAACTAAGTGCTATAACTCAAAATCTATTTCAACTACTGACATACTCCAGTTTACTTCCCCTTACACTAAAACTGTTCGTTACATCTTACCTCACCCCCAGAGAAAAAAATTGATTCTATCAATTTTTTGACAAATACATTCCCCAAAACCAAAAAAGATTAAGAGGACAATGAAACTCTAACATATGCGTATAAGAATTACTTTAAGTTAAGTTAAGATAAGACATCTACAAAATATAAGCATTAAGTGAAATGTAAAAATGAAGTATCCAATGTAATCAACTAAGCATACCAAAAAATAATGTATTACAAAACCAAGTTAAGTGAATACAGCACAACTAAATAGGAAACAACCGATAG
This sequence comes from Oreohelix idahoensis, assembly GCA_024509875.1. Classification (NCBI taxonomy): domain Eukaryota; kingdom Metazoa; phylum Mollusca; class Gastropoda; order Stylommatophora; family Oreohelicidae; genus Oreohelix; species Oreohelix idahoensis. Next base: position 78,617 of record JAMPIV010021007.1, read on the forward strand.
TACAAGAAAAGACAAGATCAAGCAAACGAAAAAATGATCCGTAATAAAGGTAAGTATGAAATCAGAATATGAGGAAAAAACAATAATATTACATTCAAACAATTTGTTATATGTAAAATAATTACAAATATCACAAGTAGCTACACTATATTAAGTTATACCATTAAAGTAACAATACATAGAATGAAAGTTTAAGAAGCGAAAGAAGAAGTATACAAGAAAAATGAAGTGAAACGTAAATAAAGCACGAAATGTAAACAAAATATGAAACCATACTGAAAAGACAATAGAAAAGAAGGAATGGAATGAAGGATAATCAACAGAGACAGATAGAAAGCAAAAGGTATGAATATAGAGATCGTTGATAAAAATATATACTAATAACAATTTAGATCAACAACGTATTTCAAAATAAATACAAACACGATCGAAAAGCACCAAACAAAATAACAAAGTATTCCTATACTAATACTACAAAAAATAGTTTATAACTAAACAAAACATAATCAGTAATTTAAACAAGTTATACAAGTTATACATAATGAACAATAAATTATCGACACCACACAAAAAAGTGATAGCATTGCTATAAGACCAACGCATAATCAAGCGCTAATACAACATAACATCCAAAAAACAAAACAAAAAACTTTCTTTAAAGAACTAACATTACTCTACATATCAGACATAGCACATAGTCAAACGCTAGGCATACACAAAAACAAAAATAAAAAATTACAATGTCTGGGAAAAAAAAATATTTTCCAAAAAATACAGTACAAAAATATTTCGTAATGCTAAGTTACATAAAAATAGTATTTTAATTTAATTAATTCAAATCTATAATTAACAAATTAACAAAAAACTAGCTTTAGCAAAATGAGAGACATATAACAATTCCTGCATCTAAGCAAATACTAAACAACACGTGTAAGTTTTTTTTTAAAAATACGTCACAGAGAAACACATAGAAAAACACACTATTACCAAAATACAAGTTTGCAAATACATGAAAACAACGTAATGTATGTTAAGCAAGTGCTTAAATCAGATCTCTAGATTTCTCAATCAAATAACAATATCAGCAACCGCTGTTAATTTTCTCTATACAGTTCAATTTAAACTTTTAAATATTTCCGGCTGACAATCACGTTCAGCTTAGCTATAGTGTTATTCAGTTATAAATTTATATTTATCTCCATCTGATATATTAAAAATAATTATTGTAACATTACAACTAATGAGTATGTGCATAGGGCTAACAAACTCATCATGTACAAAACTATTCTACCCAACACATCTGTAAAACAAATACCAAAAAAAACTGCAAGTTCTACACCAGAGTATAAAAAATAGGCATAAGTTTGTAACCAGTAAGGTTAAATATAAATCTGCTCATTGCATTCATGAATAGTAAACAACACGTCACTACCATCTAACATACTACATATTATCCAAAACACAATAGTATAAAAATAGCATCGAAATGAACTAATTTATAATCAAAACAGTCATACATATCAAGAAAAAACAATAGACATCAAATGATGCGTAAAGATGATGATCATAATATAACAACCTATAATGATCTATGCAATAATAGAATACATTAACATCTACTGTCCTAATAAACAAACAAAACAAAAAAATCAAACGCAAAAAAAAAAAAAATCTCCATAGGTCTTGCCGACATCTCATAAACACTAGGGGTAAAAACGTCGAATCATGGTTACCACGCTGATATGTTCTTCCTGAGAAAACACTCACTCGGGCACAATCTTGGCCTATATTCTTGTCGCTACCGTAAACAGCCGTTAACGTAAACAGGAGCGCTGACCCATATCAAGAAGTCGCCTCTGTTCAAAAAATACAAATGAAAATTCCATTTTTAATGAATGGTGAAATTTACTACGAACAACGGAGAGGTTAAACAAACAATTACCCCGCACTGTGGTTCGTGTGGAAATCTGGTCACCCCACGCTGTCATCGACTCTTCCTTTAAGTTCACAACAGCGTGCTGCTCTTTCAAAATCAGAAACATAACAAGCAGTAGTATTTGTGACATCATTATCATTGCTACTTTGCTTAATAACAATGCTTCTAGGCTCATGTCGAGCAAAATTAGCATAATTGCACTTATTCGTCGTTCGATCAAAATATTTATCATCATTTCCTCTTTGTTTGAGACTATTATTATGTCTATAATCCCAGTTAGGCTTGTTATGATTAACGTTTCTACTCCGCACAAAAAATCTGTCAGAAAAATTATTGCACGATTGAAAACTCTTCTTGTATTTGTCTGTACCATTATTTTCAAAATTCTGAGAATTAAACTGTTGAGATACATTAACTTGTCTCTTATCTCTCTGAGAAGGAAAATTATTATCATATGAATTTTCCTTGGTACTTTCTAACCTTAGAAACATCTCTCCTACAAAAACTTTTCCCATTCTTTTCTTTGACAATATGCTTGTTTGCAGTATCATCTGCAGATCTATAAGTATCTTTATCGTTACGCCTATAATGGGTTTCATCCTTGGAACCACTACTTATAACTTTATCCCTTGTTATCATCTTCTGAGAACTTCCAAAATCAGTTACTCGTTTAATCTTTAGGCTTTTAGCTTGAAATCTCTCAGGACTGACTGTTACCTTATCATTCTCTCTATTACACTTCCGCCAAGATTCGTTGCTATTGGAAGCAGAATCAAAAGATCTTCGAAAGTTATATTTTCCCCGAAAAGATATTTGTCTATCACATCGAACCTTTCTCTCCGCAAAGATTGTATAGGGCTGGATCTTTTTTTTTTAACCTGTTGGCAAACAACTTTCTGTCTAGTATTGTCAACATTGACAGTAGACCATATTCCGCTGTTTAAAATAACATCGAGTAGACCCTCTACCCTTTTTGTACTTTCTGCAATTTCAACATTTTTTTGTGAAATTTCTTCACTTAATTTCCTATTTAATTTGTCAAATGTCAAAACTTTACTTCTCTCCTCTGTTAACAATCTCTCAATCTTAATCATCTTCTCTCTCACAGTCGTTAACTCTTCTAATTTGTCTTTCTCATCCTTTTCTTCATTTACACTTAGTTGTCGTGTTTCATTCTCACTATCCTCATCATTCATTAGTTCTTCAACTTCATTTGGAAATACAGTATAATTCTCTTCTTCAATACCAGAATTTACTTTATTCAACAAATCAAGAAGTGTGTTTGTATACGACCTATCACGGTCAGTTGTCTCAGCTTCCAATTTACTACACCTCTCTTTGTTTTCCTGAAGTTGTTGCTTGAGATCACTTACTTCACCATCTCTATAATGCACTTGATCTTCCAAATCTTTGATTTTGCCCAATGCAGCATCTAACGCCGCTTGCACTTTAGTAAGTTCCGTGTTTGACTTATCTAGATCATGTGTTAGTCTCGACACTGTTTCTCTTAATTCCTTCTTTTCGGCAATATCCTGTAGAAAATTGGCTCTTTCCTGTAGAGCATTTTGTTTGTTGATTTTTAATTGATTCTCATTTCCTAATTCCTTTTTCTGCTCATCAGGATTACCGTTGTGGATTATTTTGAATATCCTTTGAACTACATGTCCGTGCTCAAGCTCAATATACTGTTTCAAAAACACACGAAGGTGCTGTAACAAATCAATCAAATCCTTAGCCATTATTGAATTACAAAGAAGCTTAAAGTTATGTTCAGCAAATAACTTTAGGGATACTGACACATTAACCAACAAATCGTCCATGATCCATACTCCAAGTCTTGGACCTCTCAATCCCTTTTCATCTCTACCTATTAACAATGCACTCTCCAACATAGGCCTTATATCTGCAGGATTATTATCAAAATCCATGGTGATTCAATCACTCAGTTAACTATATATCTATATCAATATAATTATTAATGTCGCAAGTTTATGTTTCAAGAAGTTCTGACAATTACCCTTCCATTTCACACAGTTCAGTATGTATACCAAAAATATTATTCATAAACTTTGTATCATCAATTCCTTTTCCATCTGAGGGAAGTCAACATATATCATACAACCATCAATACTTAGCATCAATACTAAATCCTAATAATATGTCTATATAGAATTAGACAACAAAAACAACAGATTTCAACAGTATAGGAGATGCAAAGCACAGGAAGGCTCGTTGACATAGTTAAGGCGACACAGTTCACATCACAAACATAACCACTTATCTTGAATGAAAACTCTCTGTTCCTTTCCGTTAACACCCTGGATATCACAAAGTTCAATGGTAAAACAATCGACAACAGAAAGGCATTGGAACTTGACACCTTGATTCCGCTCAGGTCCTCGATTCAGCACGCTACGTGCTAACACACCGCACAGGAAAGCAGGAAATGGGTCACCGTCTGTCAATTTCGTTGAAAGGCAGTACACCGCTCGTTCATACTGCCAGATGATTACTTGTACTGGTATACAGACGCCACTGTATATCATGACATCTCATAATCTTGAGTAATAAATTTCTTGACTTGCGAGTTGCGACTTGCGACTTGAGTTAACAGTTCCCAGTTTAACTGATACTGAATAAGTTTTTCTTGGGCCTGGATACAGCTCTCAAATGTGATGTCTGTCTTTCATATACTATCGCCACTCAGGCTACACGCTAACACTTGTGAATTAATATCACGCGAATTTCGCGGGTGTCTGATCCTATAAAACTAGCACACCACTGTTACACCCCCCTAAAGATAAATAGGAAAATCCGGGAGGTCATTACTGTTGTACCTCCGTCAAGCACGTGAAAGTCAATCATGGCTGTCACTGAAACTGATACAAAGGATTGGTGTATGGTACGGTAAGGGTGTCTTATTGATTATCTGCTAACGTTGCTGCTGTGTTGTGGATCTGGTAATGTCTACATTTGATACATACATATACGCCACACAGGCAAACACTGTAGAAGTCTACTGGTAAGCGATGCACAAGTTCTCGATACAGATAGACCACGCCCACTCCGGGGCTATTTCTAAATACGTGTTAAGTTCCCTGTCACACTTGTAATATTAAGTGCGTGTGTTGGTTTAGTCGTTTACACCACAGGTACGTACACAAGAGTCATGGATGGTTGTAAACGACTGATGACATTTCATATGGGTTTATTCACGTCACAACACATTGATGAAATACACATAGAATACCGTTCACAGCACAACACAAGACATAAAGTACCACATAATAACTGCGCACTCGGCAGCTACAATGATATCATGATTCATGGCCTAAAGTACTCTTATTAAACTCAGCGCTATAAAGAATCCTCAATAACAATCCTCTCACAGGAGCTAATGATTCATGGCCTAAAGTACTCTTATTAATCAAGACTCCTCACACAGGAGATAATGGCCTTTAAAGACTGCACACTGCAGTTATAAACATTTCCACAATAATCAAAAACTGCAGTTTCATACTACGCTGTACCCACAGCGAAAAATCCGTCGACATTTTAAATTCAGCACTGTACAGGCATTTCACACTTCCCAAAAACACTGTCTTCCTACCCGGTCAAAACGCCCGGAACACTCTCCCTAGATAACACACTCGTCCCGCTCAAAAGCAGACACGAGACTTCCTCACGGTCAACACAACTCAGTCAATCAATCATCTGCTCCTAGCCGCGAGCTATTCTCACTCCGCTCAAACATTACAGAATAAATATATCAGCGCTTTTCACGCTGTCTGTAATCTTCTCTCGAAACTATCACGAGATACTCTCTAAATAATTCGATAGCTAACAAGCAACTAAGTGCTATAACTCAAAATCTATTTCAACTACTGACATACTCCAGTTTACTTCCCCTTACACTAAAACTGTTCGTTACACTGACTTCTTCAGTTTTAATCAAGCATGTAAATACATAAAGCATTCTTACCCCTAGTTCAAAGAAATATGTCACAAATAACGTTGACTGGCAAAGAATATGGCCTCAGTTTTGCTCTGCCCCGTCCAGATAGTGAATTAGTATTTAATTTTACACGCTATCACATCTGATCTCAACGTAAGTGTTTGAATTAAATTTTCTAGTCAAATGGCCACGAGACTACTATGCCTTTTGCCAATATCTATTAGAGCCGACCAATAAAAGAAGGCACTGCTACAACTTTTTAAATTTAGTTTGAAAAACAAAAAAACAATTCCAAACAAACTATGTGCCTCTTAGTCCATTGGTCAGTCTGCGTTAGTTATGCCCAATAGAAACAGATGTTTCGTTTTAGTTACATTTTTCCTATCTCTCCCCTTTTACTCCTATACTCTTATACCAACTAATAGAATTTGAATTACTACAATGCCTCTTTTTTTAAACTAGCGTCCCCACTAACGTTATGTATAACGAGCAAGAACAACAGTCTGTCCGGTCAAGCGTCCGTAGACATTTAATATTTTCTCAATAACTTGGCTAATACTTGGACTACCATATTTTTTAAAACATATTTTTGCTCAGGGGACTCTAAGCTATACTACCATATGATTTTTATGGTCAGTTTCAGTATGGTTTAGATTTTCAATTTTGTCACTGTCAATCGTCAAATATACATTTTACACAAGTCGGCCATCTTTCCTCCCTGTCTCTAACATTTTCCTCACTATTCAAATAAACCAACTAGTTTGAGTGACGTCAGAATACTACCGCTAGGAGCAACTGGAAAATTTGTCTGTGTGTTCGCCTCTGCCGGCTTTGCCCACAGCGTGTATATATTAAAGAGACCGCGTGCAGAATGAAGAGGGGTTTTTCAAAACTTTGGTAGTGCTTTGCGTTAATTATTACAATCGCCCCATTCTCACCACTGTGAAATGTCCGAATTACTACAAATGTTAGTGTTAAAGTTAACATATTACGTTAATTCAAACGATGGCAAGTCGTTAATTACAAGCTTCCCCCCCCCCCCCCCCCGTTTCGTGCAGCAGATCGGCGAGATGTTAAAAGGTTTATTTTTTCTACGTTTTCGAAACCGAAACTAGAGCGTGTTCGATTTTTACGGCGGGTCATTTTCTTAGCATTCCCACTGCACTAAAGGCATCGCCCTACTGGCGATGAAGATGAAACCAGTCAGACACCTGACGGCTGGTGTATTTATTCATCATATGATTAAAATCTTAACAAGAAGAGACATGGTCCGCAACCAGACGATACGTCAAGGCCTAAAATCCCACCCGCTGCAGACCCAAATAGAACAGTCCCAACTAAGATGGTTTGGCCATGTCTGCAGAATGGGAGAAGATCGGCTACCACGACAAGCATGTGAAACAAAGAGCCAGGGATCCAGACCTCCAGGACGACTCAGAGTCCGCTGGTAGGACAACATTAGACAATCTTTGAAGGACCGAAGACTAGAATGGAACCAGGCCAGGAAGAAGACAGCTGATAGAATAGTCTGGCGCTCTCTCTTCCAAACCTCTACACCTCACGGTAGAAGGGGAACGACTAAGTAAGTAAGTATGACTAAAATCTTACGGAAATAAGCGATTATCTCACAGATTTTACTACACACCTCCCGTCCTAAAACATGCATCCATTGCAGGTTACAATCTGTGAGATAACTTAGCGCAAATAAAGTCCTACGTTTTCTTCTCATTTTCATCACACGGATGTCTACTCAAAAAATCTGCACCGACGTTCTGAAGGCCGGGAATATATTCAATCAGAAATGAGTATGGCTGTAATAATAATGACCATCTTAATAATCTGGAATTTTCATGCTTGGCTTGTGACAGGAATACGAGAGGTGAATGATCTGTTTGGACCACAAATGTCCTGCCAAATAGATAAATCTGGAATTTTTTTATAGCCCATATTAACGCCAAACATTCTTTCTCACTTGTTGAATAATTTTTTCCGCCTTGTTCAACTTGCGGCTTGCATAAGCGACTGGGTTCAATTCCCCATCTTGTGAGGAGGACCTTTGCAACAATGTTGCGCCCAGGCCCACATTGCTTGCGTCACTTCTCACGATAAATTCTTGATTCAAGTCAGGCAACATTTCTCTTTATGTCTTCCGTTATCCCTGGCCAGAAATAATGACAAGCTATACGGTGTCCGGTTGCGCTGATCCCCATGTGACCACTAAAGGGAACTGCATGTCCTAATTCCAACACTCTCTCCCGATATGAATTTGGAAGTACCAGTTGGCTGTGACCATTTGTTCCATTTCCGGTCTTCCTGTACAACAATTTGTTCTTCATATAATAATCCCCTTTGCTTGGAGGTGTGTGACATTTAGGTAATTTCTTAAAGCAAGGCTTGAGTGTACTATCTTCAGCCTGTGCCTTCCTCATCTCCTCTGGATGAGTATTCATTGGCTCATCTTCTTCCTTTCTGGATTGTGAACGGGTCTGGGCTGCTGCCAGGACCACAGGTCTCTTGGGATTCCCCAAGAAGACATAACGACATCCAAATATCAGAGGGTAAATGGGTGCGTCTAACACTGCTGCTCTGATTATCCCTTCCACATAGCGAGTTTTCACTGTTATCCTTGCAATGGGATGTTTCATGAGTGGTAGGTCCTTGGTCTCTCCTTGAATCTCCACTGTTTCTGTGGTATACTGATCCGGGTTCACCCCAAGTGCGCACTCACAACGGAATCGAAATCCAAACCGGTATCGTATAGGCACCTAATTGTGACTCCATTACATACCACGTCCTCACATACTGGGGGATGATAAGGTTCCTGCTGTCCAGTAGGTTTTACCTTATCTTCCTTTTTCTCCAACTTCATCGCAGCACATCCAGAAGGTTTCCTTGTACAAAATTTGGTGTCATGACCCTCTCTTTTACACCATTTGCTATAGTATCTATTTTGAAAAAGGGGTTTTCTTTCCTCATATTTCCTGTCATTGAACTGTTAGTTTTTATGTTTATTATCATTGCGTGGCCTATCAAAATTTGGCTTAAACTTGTTACCCTGATCTTTATTATCAAACCTATTTGAGTTTTGTGGGGCCCTATAATTAGCTACATGCTTCTTTTTGGTGCCAGCTACTTCTACCTGGACTGCCTAATACCTCTCAGCGACATTAAGTAACTCACCCAGCCTCTCTGCACCCTGTTCCATGAGAAACTTTCTCAAGTCTGGAGCCATGGACTCTCTTAATTGCTCAATAAGGATCATTTCTTTAAGATCTTGGGTTTTCCCCCAGATCAGTCCATTTCTCCAAGTAAGTCTCCAACCGTGCAGAGAACTGGTGATAAGTCTCACCCGACAGTAGCTTGGCATTTCTAAACTTTTTCCTGTAAAATTCACCATGCTTTTCGTATCTTAACAACAGAGCCTGCTTTAACATGTCATAATTGTCTTGGTCATCTCTGCTCATTTTTGAAAACACTTCATAAGCTGTTCCCCGAAGACCTTGGGATAACTTCAAGCTCCATCTTTCTTTTTCTAGCCCATAAGTTGTAGCTAATACCTCATACCTACTTAGATATGATTCAATATCATCATCTCTCTCAACAAAATAGTCTAAATGAAACCCCATAGCTGAGTTGGAGGCCCCCTGACTAGCAGTCGTATCAGAGGTAGAGGGGCTGTGACCATTTTCAGGAGCATGGCCTTGCAACTCCAACTCCCTTAGTCGCAACTCATGCTCCCTCTGCAACCTTTTATCTTCTGCTTCCCTTTCTAATCTTTTATCTGCTGCTTCCCTTTCGGCAGCCAATCTCTTTTCTTCTGCTTCCCTTTGCAGTCGTTTTTCTTCTGCCTCAATTTGTAAACGTTTCATTTCTCTGGCGTCTTCTAACTGCATTCTCCTCTCTTCAGCTACTCTATGTTCTTCTCTAGCAATAAACTTATCACATTCTAAGGTGACATAGTCAATCAAAACATGACCCTCCATATTCATCTCTTTGGCAATCTGCACAGCGGCAGAGCGAAACTTGGCCAAATCCGCCATCTGATAAATACTAAAATGTTCTAAATCAATTTCTAAACAAATACAATTTTTAATTAATTAATCCAGGCTCTGACACTTCATCAATTCCCAAATCTAGGGCAATTATAATAATGGGGATTCCCTGGGTAAATATAAATGTTGTTATAGCTAAAACCCAAACCAGGACCCTAATATATGTAGTACTAGAAGTTCCTATCCCGGACAAGCCTACCAATTTATGTAGCAAATGTAATTTTTGCTGGGGAGGTTAAGATGTTATACCTAACAAGAAAGATAGTTGTGTCTGTGTTAACTGTGTGAGGTCAAGCACATGTAGGTCCCTGACTATAAAAGGAATGATGATGATGATGATATTTTGATCAGGGAACCTAACGCTACCTCCCTAGATCTCACACAGTCCGTATTTTGATTCTAGTGGCTGGTGTATGATGTCTCTAGTGTCTAGGGGTGAAATGAAGATGATGGTACATCAACACAATACACTTTAACTTACTATAATAAAATGAATAAGACAGTGTTTAAAGTTTTCTTTTAAAATTTGAATGTTTTTTCTTTTTACAATTTAATCTGCCTGTCCCGCCAACTTCTTTTGGACAGGTCTTTGAAAATGAGGAAATATATTTACATATAATGTTGTAACTAAAATATGGACTCTTTGTCCTATGAATATATGTTAATATAGAGTTCCTATAGGTGTATTCACAGAATCAAACTTTAATAGTTGTTAGTGATTGTCATTTGTTATGAGGAGCTGTTGTTTACATCAAGCCCCATATAATTCAATGTTATTTTGATAAGAACTATTTTCTTAGGATGAAATGTCAGAGGTCCCAGCTGATAACTTGTCACCTGGGATTCTTGATCGGTCGAATATAAGTCAGTATATCAATGTAGAGACAATGTCAATCAGCACCCACACGTAAGCTCCTTCAGGCTATCAGCTGACAGCTTAAACTTTATAATGGAGACTTTACACCCACTCATCAGGTTTCCTGTCACCGGATGGTAACAGGAAATAAAAACTCTGCAATAAAAAGACACCCTGGCCTTTTCAACCTGATCACAACTTCTTATCCCTATCTATACATGATGGTATGGGGTCAGCCTCTTGTGCATTCATGTGCACAGCCCCTAATTTATGACTCACAACCTTCTGTGACCACACCACAGGTCCCTATGGCAGATACGCCACTGTACTTTTACATAGTTTGCTTCAATGAATTAAGGTGGAGTAACCACATCTCCTTTTTTTATGATTTTCTTCTTTTCTTTTCTAACTTATAAATGCTCTAGGCATGTTGAAAAGTGTTCATAGAACACAGAGGCTTCCTAACATTTCCAATACAAAATCATAATAATATACAACAGTCAAATACAGTTCAATGTGAGGACTCAATAATGTTTGCTTCCGGCATGTCCTTCACTCTTCCACAGCAGTATCTGACTTTTTCGGTTTTAATCAAGCATGTAAATACATAAAGCATTCTTACCACTAGTTCAAAGAAATATGTCACAAATAACGTTGACTGGCAAAGAATATGGCCTCAGTTTTGCTCTGCCCCGTCCAGATAGTGAATTAGTATTTAATTTTACAAGCTATCACATCTGATCTCAACGTAAGTGTTTGAATAAAATTTTCTAGTCAAATGGCCACGAGACTACTATGCCTTTTGCCAATATCTATTAGAGCCGACCAATGAAAGAAGGCACTACTACAACTTTTTAAATTTAGTTTGAAAAAAAAACAAAAACAATTCCAAACAAACTATGTGCCTCTTAGTCCATTGATCAGTCTGCGTTAGTTATGCCCAATAGAAACAGATGTTTCGTTTTAGTTACATTTTTCCTATCTCTCCCTTTTTAATCCTATACTCTTATACCAACTAATAGAATTTGAATTACTACAATGCCTCTTTTTTTAAACTAGCGTCCCCACTAACGTTATGTATAACGAGCAAGAACAACAGTCTGTCCGGTCAAGCGTCCATAGACATTTAGTATTTTCTCAATAACTTGGCTAATACTTGGACTACCATATTTTTTAAAACATATTTTTGCTCAGGAGACTCTAAGCTATACTACCATATGATTTTTATGGTCAGTTTCAGTATGGTTTAGATTTTCAATTTTGTCACTGTCAATCGTCAAATATACATTTTACACAAGTCGGCCATCTTCCCTCCCTGTCTCTAACATTTTCCTCACTATTCAAATAAACCAACTAGTTTGAGTGACGTCAGAATACTACCGCTAGGAGCAACTGGAAAATTTGTCTGTGTGTTCGCCTCTGCCGGCTTTGCCCACAGCGTGTATATATTAAAGAGACCGCGTGCAGAACGAAGAGGGGTTTTTCAAAACTTTGGTAGTGCTTTGCGTTAATTATTACAATCGCCCCATTCTCATCACTGTGAAATGTCCGAATTACTACAAATGTTAGTGTTAAAGTTAACATATTACGTTAATTCAAACGATGGCAAGTCGTTAATTACAAGCTTCCCCCCCCCCGCCCCCCGCCCCGCGTCCCCTCCCCCCCCCCCCGTTTCGTGCAGCAGATCGGCGAGATGTTAAAAGGTTTATTTTTTCTACGTTTTCGAAACCGAAACTAAAGAGTGTTAGATTTTTACGGCGGGTCATTTTCTTAGCATTCCCACTGCACTAAAGGCATCGCCCTACTGACGATGGAGGTGAAACCAGTCAGACACCTGAGGGCTGGTGTATTTATTCATCATGTGACTAAAATCTTACGGAAATAAGCGATTATCTCACAGATTTTACTACAGAGGTCACAACAGTGGGCCTGAAAATACACATGGAAAAGACAAAGATTATGAAAATAAATGCAAGAAATTATAACAAGGTTGAACTTGAAGAAACACCACTAAAAGATGTAGAATCGTACACATATCTTGGCAGTAAAATAGACAGAGTTGGAGGGGCAGACAGTGATATAAAAATAAGAATACAAAAAGCAAGAGGAGCTTTCACTGCATTGGAAAACATATGGAGAACAAGAGAAATCAAGTCCAACACAAAACTAAGAATCTTCTACTCAAATGTGAAGTCAGTCCTATTGTATTGCTCTGAGACATGGAGAACAACAAAAACAACAACCAAAAAGCTACAGACTTTTATAAACGGGTGCTTGCGTAGAATAAAAGGACTGAAATGGTATGACAAAGTCACAAATGTGGAATTAATGACAAGAACTAGAAGCCAAAGAAAATTTCAGAAAGTTTTTATTTTCTTTTTTTATAATTCAAAATTCAACATTCGTGCACTTGTTAACAAGTTTCCTGTAATATGCCAATATTATATGTCCTTATTCTCCATAGATAAAGATTATAATACAGTTGAAGGAAAAGTTTCAATAGCAAACAAACCTGTAGGAAAATACAGTATGTGTACCAAACAAAGTAAGGGTGAGGGGGGACTGGCCCTTTTATACCGAATAAAAAACCATGCTAACTATAGTATTTCCATTGTCAATCGTCCAGGCATAATATATACGGTATGTTAAATTCTTTTTCCATTAAGGGGTTGGACTACAGTGAAAACTAACTTTTGTTCTAATAACATTTTCAAACTTTTTATGTGCTCAATAGACACAGTGTATGTCCATGAACCAAATTCCACAGTTTATTTTGTTAAAAAACATGTGGTTACCATGGTAACCAAAAAAAAAAACATCCGCCATATTGGATTTTCACCACTTTTCGAGAGCTAAAAACTTATGTTTCCCACTGACCAAACTTTACCAAATTGCACACACATGTTGTGACTGACAATTAAAACAATTTGTCTGGGGCTTTTTTGATAAGTTTAAAATTTTATTTTTAATGATTTTAAAAAAAAAAATACACTATATTTGTATGAAAAACAATGAAAAAAAATATTTTTAAAAATATATCAAAGCAAATTACCAAAATATCAAAAAAAGCCCCTGTCAATTTAAAGGTATATATGTGTCCTACATGCATGCCAAATTTCAGACTGATCTATTAGATAGTTTGTAAAAAATAACATTTTTTGTTAATAAAATGTTAGTTTTGAGAAAAATGCATTTTAGTCACCGAATGACTTGTCTTGTCCAATATACTCAATTCTGGGGGGCTGAATGTGTTTAAAATTGTCCAGCACTATATGCTGCACCTCCTTCAGCTTCCTGCAGCTGCTCCTCTTGCCTTTATCTTGCCTAATTTTTCATCTTTCCTTCTACATGGTAACCAAAAAAAAACAACCGCCATATTGGGTTTTTCACCAATTTTCAAGAGCAAAAATCTTATGTTTACCATTGACCAAACTTGATCAAATTGCACACACATGTTGTGACTGACAATTAAAACAATTTTTCAGGGGCTTTTTTTGATAAGTTTAAAATTCTATTTTTAATGATTTTTTAAAAAAATACACTATATTTGTATGAAAAACAATGAAAAAAAAATATTTAAAAAAAATATATCAAAGCAAATTACCAAAATATCAAAAAAGGCCCCTGTCAATTTAAAGGTATATATGTGTCCTACATGCATGCCAAATTTCAGACTGATCTATTGGATAGTTTGTAAACAATAACATTTTTTGTTAATAAAATGTTAGTTTTAAGAAAAATGCATTTTAGTCACCGAATGACTTGTCTTGTCCAATATACTTCATTCTGGGGGGCTGAATGTGTTTAAAATTTTCCAGCACTATATGCTGCACCTCCTTCAGCTTCCTTTAAAATTCTATTTTTAATGATTTAAAAAAAAATACACTTTATTTGTATGAAAAAAAATGGAAAAAAAAAAATTAAAAAAAATATATCAAAGTAAATTACCAAAATATCAAAAAAGCATGTGACAATTTAAAGGTATATATGTGTACTACATGCATGCCAAATTTTAGACTACTCTGTTAGATAGTTTGTTAGTAATAAAATTTTGGTTAATAAAATGTTAGTTTTAAGAAAAATGCATTTTACTCACCGAGTGCCTTGTCTTGTCCAATATACTCCATTCTGGGGGGCTGAATGTGTTTAAAATCCTCCAGGACTATATGCTGCACCTCCTTCAGCTTCTTGCAGTTCCTCCTCTCGCCTTTGTCTTGCCTCTTGCCTAATTTTTCTTCTTTTTACAAGTTTGTCAGCCTCATGTTTCTGGCTGTTGGCCAGACGTTTCCTCAGTCGCACCTGTCCAAGGCGTATTGAGTTTGTTCCAGATGCTTGACCACACAGCCTTTTTATTTCTGCACTGGCTGATGGACCAAAGTTGAATCTCCAATGGCCACAAGGATACTGAATTTGGCTTTTTTTAATGACACAAATTTCCGCTTGCTGCAACGACTCCATATAACATTGTGTAGGCTTTCATTTGCATTTTGTGTAGCACCTAGCTGACATCGCTTCAGCAAATGCTGATCAGTAAGACGCTCATAAATAGGGGCTAAGTGCTTATGGAGCAGGTTGTAGTCTAGCGGAGTGTGAACCTTGGTCTCGTGTGGTCCGGCAGCTTCTCCTTTGGCGATGGAAGCCTGATAGAAACACCAGGAGTCTTTGCCTGGGGGACACAAATTATGTTGGGGTTTGTCGTTTGTCGAATACCCATGGTAGAGAGAAGCCATGATGGCTTGTTTCATCTCTGGGGCTGTACTATGCTTGCGGATGGCCCTGGTGTAGTAAATACACAATTTTCGTATGGCATTTTGGGTTAGACGACCACAGCCATTTCCCCCAAGGGTGACTTTTTGTTTCCTGCAGTCAGTAATCAGTGTCCTCAGTGCAGTGCCTAATCGCTTTGCAACATGGTTGACGCACTCTTCTTTGGTTATGTCAACTTCTGCTCCATACGGTTTGATGTCGCAGAGTCTGTTGTAGGCCTTGGAATTGCCATCTGATAGCAAAACAGTGTAGCGTAGCTTGTGATTTGCGACTGAACGAAGAAAGAGAACTTCACAGGCTTTTACCTCCATCATTCCGGCTGACCCTTCGTAATTACAGCAGCAGTCCTTCTGATGCTCTGCTTTCCATTTTTCAAATTTGTCAGGCTGATTTTTTAGTTGCCACTGTCCAGTAGTCTCACAGGTGTGACAGAAGGAAGACATAACATGCGTATCGATGACCATGCCAGTCAAGATGTCAATAACACTGCCAACACCTATCAGTGACTTATGACCTCTAGTTAGCCATTTTGCATCAAAGCTGACAGCGATGTCAATGACTTCTTTTTTATTAATGGTACGATGCTGACTCTTAGCGTGTTCAGCTCGGACGATGCTGACAGAACGTTGAAATACTGTAGAGTGCATGGTATCCAAATGATCAAAAATTTGATCTGCATATTTATGAAATGTTTTCTGGTGCAGGCCAGGGAGGTCTAGGTTCTCACAGAAGAGATTAAATGTATATGGGCCCATTCCAGACATGAGGGCACCAAGAACAGCAGATTTGTTGATTGCATGTCCACGAGGGCCGCGGCCTGCTGGTTCCCTCTCGGATGTGTACGTTCTAGAAATTGCTTTTTCACATGTGTGACACACAACTTCCAGGAAGAGAGAGAAACCTTTAGACTTGGTGTTGTCAGTTCTTGTTTGCAATGTGCTTTGCTTACACAAATTGCAACATACATTTTTAAGAAGGTTGTTGAAGAAAGAAATATCGACAATGGTTTTATACGTAGGTTTAGGCTGAGCGCAGACAGTATTATGAGATTCAACATTCTTGCTCGTGCTCAAGCTAATTTTTATATCAGATCGACTTGGGCCAGGCACTGGATCTGCAATGTGAACCATGGGCCTATCGATTAGTGGGATGCAGAAATTCCACGTTGTTTGTGTATTATTCACCGCTAATTCTGTCTTACCTTTACCACTAGTAGAAATCACACACTGTCGACGCAACCTGGCAGCAGATATTTGCTTAGATCTCTTACTTATTCTTCCCATTTTGAAGTAATAGAACACAATTCACTGAAATTTAAACAAGAAAAATATCGAATTTGAAGCAAACAATAATTGTTGACGGGCGGAAATGGCTGTTGCTTCTTCCACGTTGCGCACGCAGCCAAAATGTTGTTATGACCAATCAAAACAGTTGTTTACGATTGTGTCTTCAATGAGTCGGGAATGAGGGAATGAGGTCACCACGTGACAACTCCTTATAAGGCAATTAGCGTAAAATTACGGAAATTTTTTAACGCAATTCACTCAGAGCTATGAGTGTCATCTCTCGGTTAAAATTGGTCTCCAAATAAATGCCTCTAAAACTAAAGCTATGAACTTTTCTAACGAGACCTTTGATATCATCTTGAACGGGGAAAAAACTACAGAAAGTTGAAAGTTTCAATTATTTAGGCAGTAAAATGACTCAGGATGGTGACACAACAAGAGAAATCCATACTAGAATTGCTTTGGCAGCTAGCGCCTTCAATAGATTATCTAACATTTGGAAATTACGATCATTGAATATACATACCAAGCTTCGTCTGTTTAATTCAAATGTTATCTCAGTGTTAACATACGGCTGTGAGAGTTGGAAAATAACAAAATCATTGGAGAACAAGCTGAATACATTCGAGAACAAATGTCTTAGAAAACTCATGAACATCAGTTGGAAAGAATTCAAGACTAATCGACAAATAAGAGAAGACTCTAGGCAGAAATATGTCTCCGACTATATAAGGAAAAGACGATGGTCATATATCGGTCATGTCCTACGAATGCAAAACAACAGAATACCACTACAGGCGCTCACTTGGGTTCCTGAGGGTAAGCGGAAAAAAGGAAGACCAAAAGAAACACTCAGAAGAACAATAATAAGAGAAGGAAGAACGTTGGGCCTAAATAATGTGCAAGAGCTAAGAGGAGTGGCGTCACAACGAACAACCTGGAGAGCACTGGTTTCTGCCTTATGCGCCGTGTTTGGCGCTTAAAGAATTTATTATTATTATTATTATGAGAAAAAATAGTTTCGAATTTGCGATATTACGGCAGACAATGAAATTCCCTGTGTATCGATACCAAATAGTCCCCGATATGGACAGGGTAACTAAGGTATTATTTACCGACAAATCTTGCATTTTCGGCACACATTTGCAAATCATAGCTGGGGGTGGGTACAGAAAATATGCTTTTTGATACATCAAATGCATTTTTTATGTTATAAAACCTAGCTCATTCGATTCCTCGATGATTATTTAATAAAATAAGCTCAAAAGTAAAAAATCGATATTTTGTACGTAAAATCGAGTTTTCTCTACCGTGGACTGCCGCTAACTATAGTATTTCCATTGTCAATCGTCCAGGCATAATATATACGGTATGTTAAATTCTTTTTCCATTAACCTTGCTATTATTTTGCCATGCCACCTATAAAAATCTATGGCGAGGTAATTTTAGGAGTATGGCGACGTAATTTCAGGAGAATTACCCATCAGCATGTCATTTCTCATTTTAAAACTATCTTTTACAACATAAATTATTCATTTTTAATTAACTCATTTTTCGCGTATGATTTTTTGAGTCTAAGGATTTTTTTATTGATCCAGCGTAGCGTGCAGAGTGTTTAGAAGAAAATAATATAGAACATTTCCTACTAAAATGTAGGAAGTATGAACAAGAGATAACCAATATTAGATTATTTACGGGCATTATGTATCAATAACTGTAGAACAGGTGTTGAGAATAGACAGACCTAGAGAATTGCACAATATAGTAAAACAGAATATAACATTGATGCGTGATGCCATATGATGATGGATGGCATCCGCATGTCTGGTTTTGTGTAGTGTGTAGATGTGTTCAGTCAAAACAATGTTCATGCAACAATAACAGGGCGATCCACATAGGACGTCAGTAAACTCACGACGTATAAAGTCAATGAGTCTTGAAACAGCCGTTGACGTTTTTCTTCATTATTTATTGTGGACGCCACAGTGACAAAATGGTTACGCAAATGTGTAGGCACATCAAACAGTCATTATCACAGCAACATTCAATACAGCAATAAACGGTAGACAGCATTACAATGATGAGTCAGATGCATGTTATATTTCATAGTGCTGTAAATGTAGTCAGGTGGAAAACTCCATCCTTTTCTATAACAGCCAGGAGATAACCAGATGTATGAGATCAGTTCACTCTCCTTATTTTGACTTCAGCAAGACAGACACGTCTGCCGAAGTATAAATAATGTCCTCAAAAATATCCTCTAGATAATAAAGGTTTTCCAAACCTAGTTCATTTAACAGAGTAGCAAGTAATGGTCCTTGGTACCTGCATCAACCGATGCAGTACAATGCAGCGACATGTGAGCTGGGAAAAAACATCTCGTGACGACGACTTTCGCAGACAGGCTATGAATCGAAATCGCTCACGACCCAAAATCAATAGAGTTAATGAAAGAGTCAATTTACCTTGCTTTCATGAAATACACAGAAATATCACGCCTCCCGACATGTGGGAAACACTAGAGGTATTATCTCGAATAAACGAAATATCCATTAAGAGGACTACACATCCCTGACAGAACAAAAATAGCGGAGATCCCCTCTTCAACGAGGCATCTCTTTCGCCATTCCAAATCGCTCACTCCCACTAGTGGTGGGCGGAAACCGATCGACAAAGAAGCAAGACAAGTCATGCGCAGTCCAGCGCAAAACGACCACAGCTCAAACTTAACTGCATTCGATACCAACGCGAGAAGACAAATGCTTACCGAGAAAAGTGACTATAAATTCCAAGCAGTTGTTGCCCTTGCGTTATAAAACAGATATTGAAATAAAACGATGTTGCGAGAATTTATCACGCAACATATCACCACCTCCTCCCGATAAAAAAAAATGTGGAACATATTTTTTTTTTCAATATCAAAGAGCAAGCGATAAGCGGCTCAAAACGCACGAATTATGCGCTGATAATTAACTAAATTGCCAAACAATAGGCTAATTATAGAGTGTCTGGTGAGGATATACCTCAACAGAAAAATAAATATGTCTCAAAAAATATTCACATCGGGGAGGTGTCACCAACACATATCACGTTAGCATGTAAACACAATATACGTATGCAAGTTACTATAATCATCATTAAACAGCATACTCTAATATTGTCTTTAAAAATGGATGTACAAATCTGATAGGAAAATTTAAATAGTACATTCTTTGACATGTAATGACATAAGTACATAGTAAAGTTAAACTACATGACGATCCAGGACATATGCTCTGGTATTCCGAGGGTAAGTACACAATCTAGAACTCGTAAGGTAAGTCCTCAGCTCAACAATGACATTCTGAGAAAGTACAAGCAATATAATGCTAATTAATAACTAATATGCTTCATAAGGTACAATACATTATTAATAATTGTGGCTGTTTAGTAAACTAACGGCCCTTATATTAACTACTCAGTCCTCCTCTATCATCTTAAAAAACGAACAGAAGAAGATGACAACAAAGCACGATAGTGTGTACATATAAAGTAAGTACAGATGTGCTAATCTATTGTAGAAATATAGGTGTGTTATGACTCTGTAATATATGGAAATATAGGACAGAAGTATTAGTTGGAGTCATGTGGGCATCTAGACAAAATGTCAGCCATCACATTATCCGCACCACGGATAGCTCGTACCGTGAAGTGAAAAGGTTGAAGAGCTATAGCATATCGAGTGGATCTCGAACTCTTCAAATTCTTAGTCTGAATAGCTGTAAGAGCTTTCTGATCAGTCTCTAGAATGAAATGTGCGCCCAGGAGGAATCTTTGTAGCTTTAGAATTGACCAAACCATCGCTAACAACTCACGGTCTAAAACCGAGTGTTCCTCTCTGCCGCATTTAGTTTTCTAGAAATGTACATAACAGGATGCAGAGTATTTGCATATTCTTGCATCAGTGCTGCTCCAATCCCAGTGGATGAAGCATCACTCCGAAGAACAAAAGTCCTATCAAGAGTAGGTAATCTTAAGATGGGAGGAGAAGAAAATATATTCTTGATTTGGTCTAGTGAAGATTGGCATTCTTCAGACCAACGGACCAGATTAGGCGAACCTTTCTTCAACAATGTTGATAGAGGTGCCATGATCGAAGATAAATTTGGAATAAATCTCCCATAAAATTGAATTAAACCTAAGAGACTCCTAACTTGTTTCTTCGTTTTAGGAACAGAGATGTTCAGTATTTTGGAAGTATTGTGGTCTTCTGTCTTCAAGAGACCATGACCAACACGATGACCCAGGAAAGAGATTTCACCAAAACCAACAAAAGCTTTAGAAGGTTTTGCTGTCAAATTATTCTCACGTAGAGTGGACAGTAAGTCATATAACCCTAAATAGTGATCTTCCCAGGTATCACTGAAGAGACAGATGTCATCTAAGTATGCGATGACATCTGAACGATGTGACAGAATTCGACGCATCATGCGAACGAAAGTGGCAGGGGCGTTCATGAGACCAAAAGGCATAACATTCCATTGAAAATAGACCCCTAGGTGTAGAAAAAGCAGTAAGAGGTTTGGCATGCTCTGCTAAAGGCACTTGCCAATAACCTTTAGACAAGTCAAGTTTAGTGAAGAATCTAGAATTAGAAAGTCTAATCAGTAGATCTTCTAACAAAGGCATCGGTTCAGCGTCGAACTTTGTGACCTGATTCAATTTGCGATAATCAACGCAAATTCGTATGTTCTTATCCTTCTTCCGGACAATAACCATGGAAGAAGAATATGGTGAAGTCGATGGTTCAATTATATTTAATTGAATCATTTCATCCAATTCCTTTTCCACTTGCGACTGAAAGTGTATAGGAATAGGATACGGCCTAACCCTAATTGGATTATTGTCGGTAAGAATTATGTCATGTTCTATGACATCTGTGTGTCCAGGAATGTCAGTGAGAACATCCTGAAATGTTTGTAACATCGACAAGTCTCGTCGATGTTCGTCACCAGAAAGATTAGGAGAAACAGAAACGTTTTTCCAAGATTCCGTGGAATGTAATGGAACCACTGGAAGGGGAAGGTTGACATCAGAGAAGGTAGCTTCCTCATCCTGAATGACAGACAGGGATGAATAATGACCGTGAGGTGCAGGAGCATCATCCGTTGCCTGGAAAATAGGCAGCAAATAGTCCGGACGTTCGTGAAATTCCGAAAGCATGTTTATGTGGAAAGTTTTATGCTTTCCATCAATATCGACCACATAGTCAACATCGGAAATCCGAGAGACTATTGCATACGGACCTTTCCATGCAATAAGAAGTCTATTTTCCCTACTGGGGAGTAGGACGAATGCTTTGTCACCTGGACAAAGTTGTCGTAGACATCTATTCTTGTTAGCAAACTGCCTTGCCTTCTCTTTAGCAATTTCTGATGAAGCAGTTGCTAGCTTACATGCCTCAATGATCTTTTGTCTAAGAGCAATGACATACTCATATGAGATTGAGTTTCATCGCTAATATCATCGGCAGTGATGAGATCGTGTAATAAAGACATAGGGCCGCGTGGACGCGCGCCAAAGACAAGTTCGAAGGGAGAAAATCCTGTGTGTTCATTAGGGACTTCTCTATAGGCAAAGAGAGCCGCGGGTAAAACCCTGTCCCAATCTTGAGGATGATCTTCAGTTATCTTACCAAGCAAAGTCTTGAGCGTTCTATTCAGACGCTCAACTAACCCATTAGACATAGGATGGTAGATACTACTGAGAGATCGTTCAATATGTAAGGTAGACATTACCTGTGACATAGTGTCAGATATGAGTTGAGTGCCATGGTCTGACAATATTTCTCTGGGGAACCCCAAGCGAGAAAATATCAACCAAAGAGCATCTGCGATATCTGTAGTAGATATGCTCTTAAGAGGAATAGCCTCTGGCCAACGTGTGCACATATCGACACATGTAAGGATAAACTGATGTCCTCTGGCCGACTTGACCTTAAAAGGGCCAATAATATCTATGGCCATTTTCTGAAACGGCCGAATAGGAATGTCAGCAGCCTGGATAGGCGCAGCATGTCGTGGTCCTCTAGATTTGACCTCCTGACATACCTTGCATGATCGGCAGTAAATACGAATGTCCTTATTGACAAAAGGCCAAAAGAAAGCCGCAAGGACTCTCGACTTCGTACGGGCAAAACCCATATGTCCAGCACATTGCGAGTCATGAGCATGTTGCAATATTTGGACTCTCATGCTCTTGGGAACAAGAATTTGCGAATGTGCCGACGTAGCCGAATCTTGTACCATACGTACAAGTACGCCGTTTCTCATTGCAATCCAAGATTTTCTATTTGTATCCTGATTCGGATCACCTTTCTTCGCAAGAACGAAGAATTTTTTTAAAGAAGAATCTTCTTCTTGCAATTTTATGAAAGAGTCACGAGTGATTACTAAGTGACTATCTTGGCTATCAACTTCATTATCACTATTCAGTGAAGTTTCGGGTGTTTGTAGAGCTTGTGCTCTTGTAACTACTGCATTTGTAGCTTGCATGTTATTATGTTCCCAAGCAGCAATCTGCTGTGGGGTACACTCCCTAACTCCGTGAATACGACCAATAATAAGGTCCGCAATAGGATTAGGTACGAGACAAGCATGCACATCTCCAGTAAAGAAAGGAGTGGCAATGCGAATTACAGCAGTAGGATATTTTTCTAGAGTGCCGCCAAATGTGACACATTTAATAACCCTTCCTGTAGCACAAGATGGATCTACAAGCGATTGTCTAACACCAATAGTGGTGCATCCGGAATCGAAAAGTAGTGAGACCGGAGTATCATTAACAAGACCCTTATGTAGAATTAAAGAACCCCTCCCGTCATGCGCAACAGCAGCAGGAAGAGCGGGAAGTGGGTGACCACAACTCAAAGTAGTTATGGTACCCGGTTCGAATAAAGTACTGCATTGGGGACATTTGTTTGCTCTCTCAAAGTCAAAAGCAGAACCAGTGACAGCGTCAAAGTTTTTACTATCAACAACATGATTACAGGCTCCCTCAGTTTCCTGTTGTACAGCATTAGCCTGCTGATATCTCTTTTTTTTGTGTTGAGATCTACCCCGACTATTATTACCTCTGAAGTTATCAAAGTTATTATTATCTCTGCAGTTATTATTGTCTCTATTGTAATTGTTATCCTGGTTCGAATTCCAGTTTCCACGATTACTATCATGTTCACATTGATGCGAACATCTATTTGTTTGGTTTTGAGGTCTTCGGCAGGAATAACCTCTATTACCATATCCTCTTTTGAAATGCTTATAATTATTAGGGTGATAGTAACGAGTACTATCAGGTTGTCTCCAATTCTTCGAAGAAGAATCACCATGAAATTGATTTCCATGATTTTGACAGAAATTACCGCTACTCTTTCTATCAAAATTTTGTTGGGATCTACGAGCAAAGTTTTGACCATACGGAGCTGCCGAAGCAACTGGTAAACCTTCTTTCACCTTAGAGTTACCCATGGTTATGTGTGGGTGCGCAGTTACGTATTGGCAACAGAAATCTTCCATTTCTTTTATTGTTTTAGGTTTACGTTCATGAAGGAAAGCAAGGAAAGACTCATTGACAGACGACATGACTTTGTCTCTAAGTATTAAGTCCATAAGTCCTTCATAAGTTTTTTCCGTCTTAGATAGTTCAACCCATCGTGAGAAAGTAATGCGTATTCTTGCAATAAGCTCGGAGAATTCAACTCCATTTTCAGGTAACATGTTTTTAAATTGTAGCCGATAGCCGTCTTCGTTAAGCTGATATTTCTTTAACAAAGCGGCCCTGACAACCTCATAATTGTTCTTGTCAGGTTCATCCACCATATTTAATATACTTAGAGCTTTACCTGTCAGTATCCCTGATAACTGATAAACATATTTTGCTTTGTCTATGTTATGAGCTGTACATGCTTGTTCAAATCTGTCCAGATAGAACATTATGTCATCGCTGGAAGGACTAAATGTTGGTAACTTAATCTTAAAAGTATCATTATTAGCCTTACCAGAAGATGAACCCTTGTTTGCATCATTACCATTACTCATGCTTGTCAATTTCAATTTTTCCAACTCTAAAGCTAAGACCTTTTCTTCATGTTCCATTTTTGCTTTCTCTTTCCTCTCATCAGACTCTCTCTGTAATCTTCTTTCCTCAGCCTGAGCCTCTTTTTGAAGTCTTTCATTTTCAGCTTCTTTTTCAAGTCTTTTATTTTCAGCCTCTTTTTCAAGTCTTTTATTCTCAGCCTCTTTTTCAAGTCTTTTATTCTCAGCCTCTTTTTCAAGTCTTTTATTCTCAGCCTCTTTTTGAAGTCTTTCAGCTTCTAGCTGTAGCTGGAGTTTTCTCTACTCAGCTTCTGATTCCCTTTTTTGTTTTTCCATTTCCATTTGGAATCTTTTTTTCATCCACCTGCATCTGCAGTTTCTTTTGTTCAGCTTCCATTGCTTTATCATATCGAGCAGTTGCAAATTCTTCTAACTTATCACCAGTCTTCCCAAGCAATTTACCCTGCTCAATAAAGTGCTCAAATGTAGACATGTTGTCTAACATATGAGTCCAAAACCTGAAATAATTAACTAATTTATTTCAAACCTAAGTGTAACAAGTCTTAATTAAGCACTTGTATATTCACATCACATTATATTATCCCAGTCTCTGTGGGAAACAAGTCTCCAATCAAAGAACTTGTATATGAAATATCAGCACTCAAACCTTGATCATAAGTGCACTTCTCATTCAATAGTGCACGACACTATTCATCATTCATTTATCATCAGTATAGTAGTAACAGTGCATTAGCATAGCCCATTAACTAATTACTATAACTGTAAACAATGACTATGTAAACACATGCAGAATGTAAACATTGAAAATGTAAACAATACAAACAATGTAAACAATAACAATGTAAACAATAACAAAGATCAGCAACAATACAAAAACTTTCGCAGAAATCAACTAAAAATAAAGCAGAAATTAATGAAATATCACAAAAAATGTGACGATATCTGCGATAGAATTAAACAAAATACATGACACCACAGTGTATAAACAAAAATGTTGTATGAAACTAAATTATAGACAAGAGTAGGCTAACAAACACAAACAAATCAAAACAAAACTAAAGAATGCGAAATAATAACGAAAACAATATTAAAACATGTCATCACAGCTAACATAAATAGCAACAGAAGTCGCTTAGCAAATTCCAGTATTGGAAATTTGCAAACCTTACAGAAAACGCTCACAATAGACGACCTCTATGACGTGGCATAATCTAACGGAGACACCACCCAACCGAGAACCCGCTGAAATATAAACATATAAATATACAAATAACATATAAACATATAACATATAGAATGAGATGATACACAGAAGACTCAGCAGAAGTATAAGGGCACAGTTTACATACAAACAGGCCACTTAACTTATAGGCTTCCAATCGTAGAACAGCAGAAAAACGGATGTCAATCAACGTCCTAAAGAGCGAAGCTCCAACGATGATGGCACATCTGAACTGCTTCCACTGCTAACACGATGGTACAAGAGCTTCTGAAATACTGTGTGTTGAGTTGTTTCGGCACTTGACCTTCTAATCCACAAGTAAGTTGATGGAAATCGGTACTTGGCCTTCTTCAGAAAACAACCCGTTTCAACCGGCACTTGACCTTCTCAAAAAAACGACAGCACTGGAACCTTGACAGCAGCAACTTGCTTGACTTGCGTAAAAGATAACAGCAGTCCGAGTTATCCGGCAACATGTAACAACGCCGGGTACTGTCAAATTCTTGTTTCCGTCAAAAAATTGAAATTTGACTTTTACCGGGCAACGCCGAGTACTTTGAAAATTTTGAAGATGTTGACTGTATTGAAGAATGTTAATTTCTTGAAGGATGCTGATGAATTCTTGTTGAAAATGAAGTGGGTAAGGGACCCCGTGTTTGCTGGTACCAGAATCAAACCAGCTTATGGCCACCAAATGATGCGTGATGCCATATGATGATGGATGGCATCCGCATGTCTGGTTTTGTGTAGTGTGTAGATGTGTTCAGTCAAAACAATGTTCATGCAACAATAACAGGGCGATCCACATAGGACGTCAGTAAACTCACGACGTATAAAGTCAATGAGTCTTGAAACAGCCGTTGACGTTTTTCTTCATTATTTATTGTGGACGCCACAGTGACAAAACGGTTACGCAAATGTGTAGGCACATCAAACAGTCATTATCACAGCAACATTCAATACAGCAATAAACGGTAGACAGCATTACAGTGATGAGTCAGATGCATGTTATATTTCATAGTGCTGTAAATGTAGTCAGGTGGAAAACTCCATCCTTTTCTATAACAGCCAGGAGATAACCAGATGTATGAGATCAGTTCACTCTCCTTAGTTTGACTTCAGCAAGACAGACACGTCTGCCGAAGTATAAATAATGTCCTCAAAAATATCCTCTAGATAATAAAGGTTTTCCAAACCTAGTTCATTTAACAGAGTAGCAAGTAATGGTCCTTGGTACCTGCATCAACCGATGCAGTACAATGCAGCGACATGTGAGCTGGGAAAAAACATCTCGTGACGACGACTTTCGCAGACAGGCTATGAATCGAAATCGCTCACGACCCAAAATCAATAGAGTTAATGAAAGAGTCAATTTACCTTGCTTTCATGAAATACACAGAAATATCACGCCTCCCGACATGTGGGAAACACTAGAGGTATTATCTCGAATAAACGAAATATCCATTAAGAGGACTACACATCCCTGACAGAACAAAAATAGCGGAGATCCCCTCTTCAACGAGGCATCTCTTTCGCCATTCCAAATCGCTCACTCCCACTAGTGGTGGGCGGAAACCGATCGACAAAGAAGCAAGACAAGTCATGCGCAGTCCAGCGCAAAACGACCACAGCTCAAACTTAACTGCATTCGATACCAACGCGAGAAGACAAATGCTTACCGAGAAAAGTGACTATAAATTCCAAGCAGTTGTTGCCCTTGCGTTATAAAACAGATATTGAAATAAAACGATGTTGCGAGAATTTATCACGCAACAAACATGAACAAAAATTAATATATAAGGATCAGGGATGGTTTGACAGGAAGGTGGAAGTCTGGTAGGGGTCTCATAATGCTTGTTGATCATGACAGATGATTGGATTGGGTGTCATGCTTTACCACCTTTCTCATCCTTGTTAACAACATGGCAGTCATGGGAGACTTTTTTTTTTATTGAAAGGAAAGGGTACTCACATATACATTCACACAATTTAACGTTTTTGATTAATTCTATTTGAACTGCGTGGAGTGGGGAGATGATACCGTATTTTTATATCGGAAACCAAAATTATTTTCTTGAATTAAGTACACTATCTATCCTAATTAAACTCATCAATGGGTTGAAAGGGAAATTTTTTCTAAAAAAAAAAAAAAAAAAAAAAATCCAACACACAGGTTTTCTTCTCAACAGGTTGACAGGAATGACAATATATGTGAGTCATTACTAAAAGCCAATCAGTAATGGTTAATGGTTAATAACACAGTGGTTAATGTAATACAGCATCATCATCATCAGCTGCCATGTCCACAACGAAGGTTGGCTGTAATGGATCTCCAACGTCTTCTGTCTCTTTTCTTGGTGGTACACTCTAATAGACTCTTTCCTGTCCATCTCTTGATGTTATCTTCCCACTTATAGCGCTGTCTTCCCCTTGCACGTTTGCCTTCACCTCTCCCTTCTATTATGGTCTTCTGCAAGGTGTTATGCCTTTTTATGTGGCCAAAGTATTTTAGCTGCCGAACTTTGATATCCCTTATTAGTTCTCTTTTCATACCTAGATTTTCTAGGACCTCCTTATTTGTTTTCTTCTCTTTCCATGAGATACGCCCCATTCTTCTATATATCCACATTTCAAGAGCCTCAATTCTTTCTTCCAAATGCTTATTCATCGTCCATGTTTCTGCACCATACAGAAATGCAGAATATATATAACACTTTATGATTCTCAGTTTTAATTTGTGAGATAACTGTTTAGATGTCAGTATATGTTTCATGTTGTTGAATGTAGCTTTGACCATTCCTATTCTCTTCTTGACTTCTGTTTCACATCTGCCATCTTCTGTTATTATATGACCAAGATATACGTAGCTCTTGACTTGTTCCAGGATTTTCCCATTTACGCTTATCTTTAATGTGGGTTTATCGTTTGTTTTGCTAATTATCATAGTTTTTGTTTTCTCAATATTAATGTCGAGTCCATATTCATGACTTATACTGTTCACTAGCTTCATTAGTTCTTGTAACTCCTGTTCGCTTTCAGCTAACAACACGGTATCATCTGCATATCTAAGGTTGTTTATTGACCTTCCACTGATGTTCAGTCCTGGTATTTCCTGTATCTGTTTGAAAATAATACAGCATAAGCTAAGCCAATTCAGATCAGGTAATTAAGTAGGTAATTAATGGGCCCTGTCCCTGTGCTTCCTGACATCTCTCACCAGATATATAATAAGATTATTGCAACTAATATGAGGTTGGCAACCTCATCATGTCAAACAAAGTTCTATAGAAACCACTGCTGCAAGAGCATGTCAATGTTTGGTGCAGGCTTCCTGTAAGGGGGGGGGGGCAGCTGCAGTGGTGGTTCAAGTGGCAGCAAACAGAAAAATAATGAATTGATATGCCCTGCTAAACTGAACAAAATCAACCACTGGCATGACTGATACCTCGCTCTATTGGGGACCCAAAGATGCAGCAATAGGGAATGCAGTCAGCGACCCATAGCTTGACTGCTTGCGTCAGGGTCAGCGAACCAGAGATGACCAAGACCCTACTCCACCTCCACGTGGTGGTCCTGGAAACAGGCTGCATCACTGCAGTCTGGTTCAGAGATTAGGGATCGAAGAGGGAAGGCAAATCCGGTCCCAAAAACTGCCATGCTGAAGTCGGATGTGTCGGCCTAAAGGCGCAGATATCGCAGCTCCGGTGTAAACAGACACAACGCAACCAACGTCCTTTTCAGGACGAATGAGGAAGAAGAAGAAGAAGATACCTCTATTGGCAGGTTTGAGAACACTACATATGCAGCTAAAATATTTTAAGTTCAATTATTTTCACCTGTTTCCCATCTACTATGTGTTATCTGTTTTTGTGTGTTTTCAGTTACCTACAGCAACTCTCATCTTTTTGTCATCCCTTCTCCCATTACTCGGTTCAATGAGTTTTAATTGTAACAACATATTAATTAAATACCTGAAGAACAAGCAGAATGGAAAAGGTGGAGACGAGATAATAGGGGGCACACAATAAGACAGCAAGTGAGTTTCCCTATACTACAGAAACTGTTCTATTACCCCCCCTGACCCATGGAAAAAATAATCAGTTAGAACTCTCAAGATGGAATGGATCTGAGAGACTTTGTTCAAGGACTATGCTCCATTTTAAGTTTTTTTTTTTTTTTTAAATGACAGATTTAAACAATAAAATAAAATTACACCTGTCAGAATCAGCATGTGAAGAAGCCAGAGTTTAGCTAACCTCCGTCAAATCCTTCAGAGATACTGCCTAACCTCACTATTCTTCAACATTTGCTTAATCTGACTAACTCACATCATATGTAAACCCATTGTTTGTACCTTCTATAAAATCACATTTTCCATCACTAATTGGCGTTGTGTCTTTTCTGTGCTGCATTTCGAGCCCTTTGTACTTCTGTTTTAAATTTTTCTTGTTTTACAATGCAACTTTTTATGATCAAGCAAATATTTTTGGACTATATTAATATTATTTTTTCACTTATAAGAAAATTAATAGACAAGGCCATAGAAGTAAAAACATATCTATATTTTGTGTTTTAAAGACTACACTAAGGCATATGACAAAGTGAATCACAAGTAAATAATCAAAATATTAGAAAGCATGAACATCTATGATGAAGACCTGAGAATAATAAAGAACATGTATTGGCAACAAAAGAAGTCAACAACAGAATTGATCAATAGTACTGTAGACAGGAAGTTCTGTTATATAAAGATATGTCACACAGTTTTGATCAATAGTACTGTAGACAGGAAGTTCTGTTATATAAAGATACGTCACACACTTAAAACAAACATGTATTTTTTTATTAATATTTACATATTTAAAAATAATTTCAGCTTTGGTTACTTTTTCCTTTGTTTAAAAGAAAACAAAAGTTATTTTCAGATTCGTTACAAAAAAAGGGGGAAAGGCCTAACGTCATATATAAACACTTTTTAAATTGTGTGTTGATAGCTACTTACTTCTTTCGCCATTCCTTCATAGTTTCTCTGGGCCTTTTATGCATGTAAGGGAGATGACCGACTATTGGGAAAGGCTGAACAGGACATGGAGGGAGATTTTTAGGCCTTTGCATCCACGATTTAACAATCAAAATCAAGGCCAATGCAACAACAATATAAGCCAGAGTAGGCACCTCTAGGGAAGTGATTTCAGCAAGCATTGTGTGAATGTTGAGCCTGCCGTGAATCTGTTAAAGACATCAATGTAGTTTGTAATTTAGATTTCAAATATCATCATCATCATTTCCCTTTTTGCTCTTCTGGAGCATGGGGTGACCACAGCAGCTGATCCCCTTGTGGGAAGCTGCAGTAATAAGGCATTCAAGTGCTCGTGCAGTAGTAGCTTCTGAAGCAACTTGTTGTACAAGATGAGGTTGCTAGCCCCAACCACAGCCTCATGTTAGTCTTTATGACATGCTTGAGAAAGTAGTAGTCCTATTCTGTCATTGTCCCCCCTCAGAGTCCCCAGGTTCAATCTCATAGCCCCAGTCATGTTCTCTCCACAGATAACGGAGGACTTGATAGATAAATTGAAACAATATGTCAAAAAAAAAAGCCAGTGCGGTGACTAACCAACTGTCACCACTACTCAAACATCCGAATATCAGTATGTAAACTAAATAGTGTATTCTTACCAACTGTTGCTATTAATGTCAGATATGGTCCCTAACCAAAGCACAGGCGAGGACAATCACATCCTGTAAGATGAGATGCTTAAGAAAGGCAATTAATGTTGCCAGGAGATAGTATAAATAATGATGACATTAGACAAATTGTAGGTAGGCCTACTACATCCTGCGTTAAGTATAAAGATAAACAGATTATTTAAGTGGGCTAGCCATTTCATGAGAATGGCGCCCGCTAAGTTACCAGTATGCGCCTACAACACTAGAAGATCAGGTTTCAGAGCACGAAGAAGATCAAGAGGCAGATGCATAGATAACATCACAGACGCTTCGCAGCATGAGTGGAACGAATAAGTAGGCCTATAACAAGTAAGATACAGTTCCTCTCATTCTGCAATTTGTTGTTGACATTACTGCAGTTAATTGTTATCTCCATGTCTGTCTACAAAAAATACCCGTCAACAAAACGAAAGTTAATAAATAAATAAATAAAATAACGTTGACTAACAAAGAATTTGTGTCTCAATGAAAAAAAAAAAACCAATGTTTTAATGCCAGCGATAATGCGAGCTTGTTGGTGTGCAGAGCTCGTATGTCTACGTCGAACGAAAAGAACAATATTATTAGCACAACTTACCCGTTCCAAATTACGCGCACTTAACCTTGAGGCAATTCAGTCGCAAACTGTATTTCTTCCCTCAATATTAAAATGAAGTCATCGTCAAAACAGTCCATACGCCAGTATGTTGATCTAATGAGGAACAACGTCCTTATATAACCGTGACACTTCGTTCACGTGTTAAAAAACTGCGTCTTGTCTACACACAAAAAGGGACCAGTCAACACAGTCAGCACCTTGAGAAGTGACTGGCAGGTCGTTTTCTGTAACAATTCATACTTGTGATACTGTACTGTATATGCAAAGTAGATAAACGAAATGAAATGGGTCCTGTCGTTGACAAAGAGGAAGTTCACTAGGTGTAACAATTCATAAGCTGTGGTTATGACCTTTAAACATAGAGATAGGAGGGCCAAATTTAATGCAGTGCGTCAAGTGTTTTGAATATCAAGTCAAATAAAGTGCCGTGCCTCAAGGCCCAATTCTATTCATTAGGATGGGGTACAGGCAGGGCCGGATTAATCCAAGAAGATAAGCAACAACGTCCTTATATAACCGTGACACTTCGTTCGCGTGTTAAAAAAACTGCGTCTTGCCAACAAAACAAAAAAAAGAGGGGGGAGCAAGACTTAACAATACTGTCAGGACCTTGAGAAGTGACATGCAGGTCGTTTTTGTAACAATTCATATACGTGATTCTGTATTGTATATGCAAAATAGATAAACGAAATGAAATGGGTCATGTCGTTGACAAAGAGGCCAAAAGCTTAATTAAAAGAATAATAACTGACGAATGGACAACAGAGTGGGATGGAAGCCTGAAGGGCAGACATGCATTTAAATTGTTCAAGACTCCAACGAGAACGTGTCAGGTATCTAGAGACCTAAAAATCCCTAGCAATAAGAAACTTCTTAGACTGCAACTAGGAATGAGATATTTTAGAATAGAAGAACTTTTCTGTGCAGAGTATCTAGAAAAATAAAATAATATATATCATTTCCTACTAAAATGTAGGAAGTATGAACAACAGAGAAAACCAATATTAGATTATTTACAGGCATGCAATTCAACCATAAATGTAGAACTGGTGTTGAGAATGGATAGACCTAGAGAATTGCACAATATAGTAAAACAGTATATAACAAGAACTAAAATTAATATATAAGGATCAGTTATGGTGTGAGGAAAAGGGGTAGTCTGATGGAGTACTTGTGTGGATGATGGCAGATAGTTGGTGGATTTTCTTCTTCTTCTTCTTCTTCCTCGTTCGTCCTGAAAAGGACGTTGGTTGCGTTGTGTCTGTTTACACCGGAGCTGCGATATCTGCGCTTTTCGGCCGACACATCCGACTTCAGCACGGCATTTTTTCGGACCGGGTTTGCCTTCCCTCTTCGATCCCTACTCTCAGCCAGACTGCCGTGATGCAGTCTGTTTGCAGGACCACCACGTGGAGGTGGAGTAGGGTCTTGGTCAGCTCTGGTTCGCTGACCCTGACGCAAGCAGTCAAGCTATGGGTCGCTGACTGCATTCTCTATTGATGCATCTTTGGGTCCCGTTGGTGGATTTGATGCAATATCGGACACCTCCAAGCTTTCTCACCCCCTTCCACCTTGTTAACAGCAGGGCAGATGTGAGAGACTTTATTTTGTTTATGTTTGTTTGTTTGTTTTTATTCTTGTTTGCATTAGTTTATTTTTTATTTTTCTTGTTTTTTTGTTTGTTTTTTTTTTGACTGATGAAAAGGGGATGTCACACACAAATTGAATCACACAATATTGGTTTTGATTTACTATATTTGGACTGATTGGAGGGTAGAAGAAGTTACTATATTTGGATATCGGAAATCTGATTTAATTTTCTTAAATTTATTACACTCTTTTCAAACCATAGTATTAGGCCAGCCGATATATATATATATATATATATATATATATATATATATATATATATATATATATATATATATATATATATATATATATATATATATATATATCCTTAATTTGTCACCACGGATGTTCAGACCCATTAGTATAAACAATGGCATCATCATCCACAG
This sequence comes from Oreohelix idahoensis, assembly GCA_024509875.1. Taxonomy (NCBI): domain Eukaryota; kingdom Metazoa; phylum Mollusca; class Gastropoda; order Stylommatophora; family Oreohelicidae; genus Oreohelix; species Oreohelix idahoensis. The sequence goes on from JAMPIV010021007.1 coordinate 113,130, forward strand.
CATGATATGATTATTTATTAGCTGATCACTTTTCAGCTGTGCCCTCTCAATGGCCCAAGTTCTGCACTGTCTGCCAAAGCATATAAGATTTTACATGGGACATTGCATATCTGGATCTAACCGACAGCAATCCAAGCATCTGTCGCATCGTCACGATGGGGGTGTCATCTCGCATACAGCCCAAGACTAAACGCATCCCTTTATTTTGAATGCGTTCCAGTAGTTCACATTGTGATATTGACAGCGTGAGTATTCTCTGACATTACTCGATGACTGACATGATGTCACACAGAGTTTTATGATCAATAAATTGACTATATTCTCTTCTGTTTTCTACCCGTGTCCTCTATTTTATTATCACTCTCTACCCTTTTCCTGTATTTTTCACATTCGTTCGTTTGCAAAAAATATTTTCTTTCCCATTCTCACTTTCCCGTTTTTCTTTCTCATACTGATACGCATTCTATTACGTAGATGTCAGTCAGACGAGAAACTGTGAATATTCATCTGGTCAGACACAGAAAGCAGACAGGTGTCTATACTTCTCTCATGACACAGCGCTCTTGGGCTAGATTCTCGACATAAACGTGTGAGAATTCACTCTGTCAGACATGATGAGGAGACATATTGTCTGGGATTTCCATCTGACAAGTAGTTGTACGACTAAGTTGCTCGGTGAAGTGTGGAAACTGCCACCTAATGAGACTTACCGTCTACATTTTCACCGGACATAGCGGTTTTTATGGCTGAGTTCTTGAGGTGTGAACGGCGCGCTCATGCATTGCTCAGGTATGAGAATAGCAGTGAGGTGTCTAAGACGCGTTTGGCATGTTATGTCCAGCGTCTAAGGTACGTAGGTGTTAATGAGAAGGGGAGAGATCAGACTTTTGGAAATAGTGGGATCCTTTGCCTGGTTTAAAATATTAACCAGAGTTTGAAACTAGATTTCATTCGTACTCCTAAATCGGCAGTAGACAGATCGCCAGGCTAGAAGAAATATCTTGTGTATTGTAAAGTCTTTAGTTTCTGGGCAACATTTTGCCGAGTTCTAGACTATTATATTGAATGATTCTAGTTCGTGGTATTAATCTTTAGTTCTGTGCGGAGGTAAATATTATATATTAGATATCTAGTATTTTGTGAAGTGATTAAGTGTTTATCGCCTATTTCATTTTAACTAGTTCTTTTGTGCAGAGACAATTAAAATATAGTCTGTATTATTTTCTAGTGACGTGTTTCAGTGGAAAGCAGAATAAATTATATTTCTAGCTTAAAATCATGCAGCTATAAATGAATTTGATTTTACTGCTAAATAATCAGACGAGAATATATTTTAAAAACTAACTTATAACTGCATTGCTACATCTTGAGTATTGACGGAATACGTAGGTATTCCTAATTCATGATGATTGATTTTTTAAATATAACTTATTTCACTGGAAGTTTTAAATGATAAGTCAAGCTGTACGCTTGCAGTTTAAAATGTAAGTTATAACGAGTACATAGTATGTATAATTATTTTATATGTGTTTTTCCTTTTTTCAGTGAATAGTGGGGTGACCCAAACTTTGCCAGCGTTAAGTACAGAGTTAATATCTGTGAAGAACAAAAACATTCTTTCCTTAAAGACTTGGTCTATAACCTTTACAGGAACTTTAAAGATTTTAAAGAAGTAACTGGCCCATCGAGCCTGATTTGATTCTTCCAGAGAATAAAACCGCAAGTACCTTTTAGCCCATGCAGCAAGTAACATATTAACGCCAGTAACTCTCCGACCCTGTTGACTAAAGGTGTGGTGACCAAATAAAGTCCTAACCTGAAAGAAGACACCGATCTGACATTCCTCATTTCTAAAAACCTAAGCTATTGACACAGTGCTCGTTGTTAATGTCAGTGCCTGGACAATTTTAATGTGACCTAAACAGACATCCGAAAATAATAACACCCAAGGAATCGTTCCCTGAAGCAGAGAATTCAATCCGTCTTTTTTGGAACTGGGGATTTCTTGGTCAAAGATTGCCATTGACGATTCTGTATGTGAATGTCCTAAAAATTATGTTTCCAGATGCTGTTAACAAAGCTGTAAGTATGCAAGAGAGCACGTGGCCACGGCTGAGTAAATAGAGTGAATGCAGGTCTGAGTGTTTCTTTATTGTTGTAATTTGGCACCCATTTTGCTGTCTTAACTTTCTTTATGCAAGTATTGCTAACCATATTTTCCCTTAGAATAGACCAGAGATATCAAGTATGTCCATACTTTAAAAAGGGGAAATATTAGACCAAATCATATGTATCCGTGACTCTTTGGGGCTATCATCTTTCTCCTAACGGGACTGTGGGCTAAACATCGAGGGAAGATCATACCAGTGGGTCTATATATTGTTTTGTAGCAATTCATTGACTTGATGCTTATTTGTATATATATTTGATGTAAATTTTTGGATGTTGTGGTGGTGGAAGTTTATATTGATATTTAAACTGCCCTTAAATTTAATCAGCGTGTTGGTCAGCTCGTTCTAGAATATCTATATAATCATTTGTTATAGTTTTCCCACGTCTATACGTCTAACTGTCGTCTTGTATGTGCGTGCACGTGAGTGGATAGAATTATATATGTAATATATATATATATATATATATATATATATATATATATATATATATATATATATATATATGTCTTTAGACTGTCTGACTCAATCTAAATCTGTCGTAGAAGATAGGTGAAAGAGAGAAGATTTCTCGATTTCAGAGACAGCCTCTATCATAGTCTACCATCTCACTCGTGGAAATCTATTGCTATTACTATCTCTCACTGTGAATATCACTTATTCAAATCTGTTCAGAAGGGACCAACCCAAGTCTTAATTCTCCTACCAAAAATCTACGACAAATGGGGTCTCGTCTATCGGGATTTTGAACTTAAGGAGAAGAATCTTTCTTTATTCTGATATAGAGTAAGAGTGTGATGTCTTGTGAGTTTTTTGTACCTTTAAAAATAACTATCCCCTAGACTATTGATCTGTTTACGGGCGTGCTGACCACACAAACTGATAAGTGTTTTTCCACAGCATTTTGAGTAATATACATTTGATTTACAGGTTGATTTTGTCGGAATATACGTTAATTACTGATTTTGTAATACTAAACGCTGGTAAAGTTTGTGAGTGTATAACATTCACAGGGTTCTGAAGAAGTAGGTGTTTGAGCTAAGCTAAGGAGTGCGTTCAGACAATTACGTCCTGTTAATTGCCTGCCTTACCCTAACTGTCTTCAGGGGTAAACCTGATAATGGATTAAAAATTAAGGGGATTTTTTTTTCCTTCCTTAAATAATTTTTCAATAAATTATTTTGTTTCCACTATAGCAACTTATTTTTCAGTGAGTAATCTTAACTACCATTTATTTGGCGTAGTCGTCTGCATTAGGTGCTTTATTGCCGATTAATAGCAGCGATAGTTAGATACTTTTTATTTTTGGAGGAGGTATCCCAGGTTAAAGTATATCATCTTTTTGTTTGGTATTTTCTCGTAAGTGGTAGGAACCAGTGTATCCTTTTGCTTAATTCTTTCTCGTCTAAGTCTCAGTCACCTATTTACTATGGCAGAGAGGGCAAAGCTTAGGCAGATGCTCAGACAGGAAGCAATGGAAGAGAGACTGGACGGCGACGAAGCGAAAGCTTTTGTCAGAGACGAACTTGAGAGATATGACGCGGAGAAGAAAGAAGCGGAAGATAGGAGGAAGGAAGAAGCAGCCGAAGCTTTAGAACAGAAGAAAATTGAGGCAGAAATGGAAGCTCGCAGGGCACAACATGAGGAAAGAGATAAGGAGAGACAGCGTGAGGAAAGAGAAAAGGAGAGACAGCATGAGGAAAGAGAGAAGGAGAGACAACAAGAGGAAAGAGAGTAGGAGAGACAGCACGAGTTAGCGCTTAAAGCTCTATAAGTCAATAGTCGTGAGACTGCCTCTACCTCCAGCAATGGAGAGTCTTCTCCTCATTCTTCCTTAACTGATCCTTCTAACACTCAATCTACTCATCTCACTGCTATGTCTTTTGCGCTAGAATCTTTCCCTTGCCCTAATGAGAAGATTGACACGTATCTAGAAAAATTTGAGAAAATTGTAACTCTGTACGGTTTAGAGAGGTCGCGTTGGAATATGAAGCTTTCTCAGGCTTTGAAAAGCAGTGCGTATGATGTTTACGCCAAACTGGAAAGCAGCCAACAAGAAAATTACGACGTGTTGAAGAAAGCTTTACTTGAGCTCTTTGAAATGAATGCGCGAAAGTTTTTGCAACTGTTTCGCAACAGCAGGAAGGAGAGCTCTGAAACTTTCCAGCAGTTCTCGTCTCGTTTGAAGGGATACTTGACAAAGTGCCTCGAGCTTTCACAGCTTCCCTCTACCTATGAAGGTCTTGAGGAATTTGTTATAACAGAACAAATAAAGAACACTTTGTCTGCTGACACCCGGAGATTTCTAGCTGAGCAGGGTGCAGAAAAGCTTGAAGACATTTTGGAAAAGTCTGAGCGATATCACAATGCGCTGGCTGAACTGCCGGCCACAAAACGTAAACCGACAGAAGAGCATTTTCGAAAGAATAATCTAGACCAATCTTCTCATGCTTCTAATCAGAATAACCACAAAGAAACTGGACCTCAAAACCCCCCACCGGAAAAATCCAAGTTCTACAAAACAAGTACCCCAACCACAGTAAACAGTCTGATCAACCCGACCGCCCTACATGGCAGCGCGGCCAGAAAGGACAAGGTGGCAAAGGGAAAACCCCTGAGCACGGGACTAATGATCAGGGCGAGCACACCGAGCCGAAACGCATAGGATGCTTGCTAACATTCTCGCAAGGCGGAATTATTGACAGTGATTCCCAACCTGTAGAGGGAGAAAGACCTTCTACGCGAGGTACTGTTATTTTGAACGGTTCTCAAACTTTTTGTTTATTTGACACGGGGCTTTCTTATGATTGCATTGTTGCCAGACACCTGGTTAAACCTGGTCAAGAGACAGGAGAGACCGTCCAATTTTGTGGAGTTTCTAAGAGTGAGGCACCGACAGCGCTTCCCATCGCACTGGTGGAGATCCACTCTGAGTTTGTCAGAGGTGTGATCAAAGCGGCTGTTATGGATGACCCCATCTACCCAGTCATACTTGGCGGTAGATACGTGTTTATTGGGAAACCGGAAGAGCCGATTTTGGCAGCAGTAACTACAAGAGGGCAAACCAAGAAGGAACGGGAGCCTGCGCCTAATTTGTTACCTATGGAACTTAAAGAAGCGCAACAAAAGGACCCTACTTTGGCACCCTGCTTTAGAAAACTGCCCATGGCAAGGAACCCAGACAGCACGGGGATATGTTTTTTCTAAGGATGGCGTACTTTATCGCAGAACGGGCAAGCCTGACCAAGGTTACAACCAGCTCCTAGTACCGAAACAGTACAGAAGCCTAATCCTAGAAATGGGGCACTCTCTTCCCTTCAGCGGACATATGGGACAGAACGCCACAAACCAACGGATAACCACTCATTATTGGTGGCCAGGAGTAAACACTGATATTATCAGATATGTCAAAATCCTGTGCCCAGTGCCAAAGTGTACCACCCAGGCAACGGAAACCCCCAGTCTCGTTGGGTGAAATGCCAATAGTGGGAACACCATTCGAACGGGTAGTGATCGACATTTTAGGACCCTTCCAAAGGACTAAAAGAAGGAACAGGTTTATCCTGACCTTAGTCGACACATGCACTTTATGGGCAGATGCTATACCACTAACATGCGCAGATGCCAAGATATCGCAGAAGCCCTCGTGCAGATTTTCATTCGGTTGTGATTTCCTCAGCAAGTGTTGACGGATAACGGATCCCCATACCAAAACCTGTTGATGGATGAGATCGTGAAGATCTTGAGGACCCAACACATCTACACAAAGCCATATACTCCGGCCGGAAATGGGCTCGTGGAACGTGTTAACGGAAACCTCAACATGATGTTAAGTAAACTGGCACAAGTGAAACCTGACGATTGGGATCTTTGTATTCCTGCAGCTTTATTTGGCTACAGAGAATCTCCTCATACGTCCACAGGATTTCCGCCAGCCCCGCTTTTATTCGGCAGACCCATTAAGGGCCCGCTCGAAGCCTTACTTTGGTCGCTGACAGACCAGAAGGCTGATGAGACAGTTGTCTTAGCAAGTAAATATGTATCGGATTTAAAGGGAAGGTTGAAACTAGGATGGGACCTAGCAACGACCAATTTTAAGCGAGCATGCACAAAGCACGCTAACCGATACAGGAAAGTCGCGAAAGAAAGAGAGTTCGAAGCAGGAGAGAAAGTTTTGGTGTTACTCCCTACCGGAAACAACCAACTGAGAATCGGATGGCAAGGGCCGTTTACCGTCCTGAAAAAGATTTCTAAGGCTAACTACCAGATCTCTATTGAAGGAAAGGAGAAGGTTTTCCATTTAAATCTGTTAAAGAGATACTTGGAAAGACCGGGGCCGACCTCCGAACATCTCCTGCAGATCGCCAAAATTGACGAAGATGACGATAGTGGCAGGGAAATTCCACTGCAAGCACACGTAATCGTTCAAAAATGTCAAAAGCGGCAACACTCTTTCAAGCGCGCATGGGAGACATTCCAGAGAAAGAAAACTTTGGGAGTAGACTTGAGTAGGAATTGGAGAGAGATGGAGGGGAAGATGAGAGGGAAGAGGACAGACACCCTGAAGCTACGGATATAGGAAATTTATTTCCATAACGTAGACATGGAGTGCTTCCATATCTTAAAGGGGGGACGTTCTGTCACAGAGAGTTTTATGATCAATAAATTGTCTATATTCTCTTCTATTTTCTACCCGTGTCCTCTATTTTATTATCACTCTCTACCCTTTTCCTGTATTTTTCGCATTCGTTCGTTTGCGAAAAATATTTTCTTTCCCATTCTCACTTTCCCGTTTTTCTTTCTCATACTGATACGCATTCTATTACGTAGATGTCAGTCAGACGAGAAACTGTGAATATTCATCTGGTCAGACACAGAAATCAGATAGGTGTCTATACTTCTCTCATGACACAGCGCTCTTGGGCTAGATTCTCGACATAAACGTGTGAGAATTCACTCTGTCAGACATGATGAGGAGACATATTGTCTGGGATTTCAATCTGACAAGTAGTTTTACGGCTAAGTTGCTCGGTGAAGTGTGGAAACTGCCACCTAATGAGACTTACCGTCTACATTTTCACCGGACATAGCGTTTTTTCGGCTGAGTTCTTGAGGTGTGAACGGCGCGCTCATGCATTGCTCAGGTATGAGAATAGCAGTGAGGTGTCTAAGACGCGTTTGGCATGTTATGTCCAGCGTCTAAGGTACGTAGGTGTTAATGAGAAGGGGAGAGATCGGGTTTTTTGGAAATAGTGGGATCCTTTGCCTGGTTTAAAATATTAACCAGAGTTTGAAACTAGATTTCATTCGTACTCCTAAATCTGCAGTAGACAGATCGCCAGGCTAGAAGAAATATCTTGCGTATTGTAAAGTCTTTAGTTTCTGGGCAACATTTTGCCGAGTTCTAGACTATTATATTGAATGATTCTAGTTCGTGGTATTAATCTTTAGTTCTGTGCGGAGGTAAATATTATATATTAGATATCTAGTATTTTGTGAAGTGATTAAGTGTTTATCGCCTATTTCATTTTAACTAGTTCTTTTGTGCAGAGAGAATTAAAATATAGTCTGTATTATTTTCTAGTGACGTGTTTCAGTGGAAAGCAGAATAAATTATATTTCTAGCTTAAAATCATGCAGCTATAAATGAATTTGATTTTACTGCTAAATAATCAGACGAGAATATATTTTAAAAACTAACTTATAACTGCATTGCTACATCTTGAGTATTGATGGAATACGTAGGTATTCTTAATTCATGATGATTGATTTTTTAAATATAACTTATTTCACGGGAAGTTTTAAATGATAAGTCAAGCTGTACGCTTGCAGTTTAAAATGTAAGTTATAACGAGTACATAGTATGTATGATTATTTTATATGTGTTTTTCCTTTATTCCGTGAATAGTGGGGTGACCCAAACTTTGCCAGCGTTAAGTACAGAGTTAATATCTGTGAAGAACAAAAAACATTCTTTCCTTAAAGACTTGGTCTATAACCTTTACAAGAACTTTAAAGATTTTAAAGAAGTAACTGGCCCATCGAGCCTGATTTGATTCTTCCAGAGAGTAAAACCGCAAGTACCTTTTAGCCCATGCGGCAAGTAACATATTAACGCCAGTAACTCTCCGACCCTGTTGACTAGTGGTGTTGTGACCAAATAAAGTCCTAACCTGAAAGACGACACCGATCTGACATTCCTCATTTCTAGAAACCTAAACTATTGACACTGTGCTCGTTGTTAATGTCAGTGCCTGGACAATTTTAATGTGACCTAAACAGACATCCAAAAATAAGAACACCCAAGGAATCGTTCCCTGAAGCAGAGAATTCAACCCGTCTTTTTTTTGAACTGGGGATTTCTTGGTCAAAGACTGCCATTGACGATTCTGTATGTGAATGTCCTAAAAATTATGTTTCCAGATGCTGTTAACAAAGCTGTTAGTATGCAAGAGAGCACGTGGCCACGGCTGAGTAAATAGAGTGAATGCAGGTCTGAGTGTTTCTTTATTGTTGTAATTTGGCACCCATTTTGCTGTTTTAACTTTCTTTATGCAAGTGTTGCTAACCATATTTTCCCTTAGAATAGACCAGAGATATCAAGTCTGTCCATACCTTAAAAAGGGGAAATATTAGACCAAATCATATGTATCCATGACTCTTTGGGGCTATCATCTTTCTCCTAACGGGACTGTGGGCTAAACATCGAGGGAAGATCATACCAGTGGGTCTATATTTTTTTGTAGCAATTCATTGACTTGATGCTTATTTATATATATATTTGATGTAAATTTTTGGATGTTGTGGTGGTGGAAGTTTATATTGATAATTAAACTGCCCTTAAATTTAATCAGCGTGTTGGTCAGCTTGTTCTAGAATATCTATATAATCATTTGTTATAGTTTTCCCACGTCTGTACGTCTAACTGTCGTCTTGTATGTGCGTGCACGTGAGTGGATAGAATTATATATATATATATATATATATATATATATATATATATATATATATATATATATATATATATATATATATATATATATATATATGTGTTTAGACTGTCTGACTCAATCTAAATCTGTCGTAGAAGATAGGTAAAAGTGAGAAGATTTCTCGATTTCAGAGACAGTCTCTATCATAGTCTACCATCTCACTCGTGGAAATCTATTGCTATTACTATCTCTCACTGTGACTATCACTTATTCAAATCTGTTCAGAAGGGACCAACCCAAGTCTTAATTCTCCTACCAAAAATCTACGACAAATGGGATCTCGTCTATCGGGATTTTGAACTTAAGGAGAAGAATCTTTCTTTATTCTGATATCGAGTAAGAGTGTGATGTCTTGTAAGTTTTTTTGTACCTTTAAAAATAACTATCCCCTAGACTATTGATCTGTTTACGGGCGTACTGACCACACAAACTGATAAGTGTTTTTCCACAGCATTTTGAGTAATATACATTTGATTTGCAGGTTGATTTTGTCGGAATATATGTTAATTACTGATTTTGTAATACTAAACGCTGGTAAAGTTTGTGAGTGTATAACATTCACAGGGTTCTGAAGAAGTAGGTGTTTGAGCTAAGCTAAGGAGTGCGTTCAGACAATTACGTCCTGTTAATTGCCTGCCTTACCCTAACTGTCTTCAGGGGTAAACCTGATAATGGATTAAAAATTAAGGGGATTTTTTTTCCTTCCTTAAATAATTTTTCAATAAATTATTTTGTTTCCACTGTAGCAACTTATTTTTCAGTGAGTAATCTTAACTACCATTTATTTGGCGTAGTCGTCTGCATTAGGTGCTTTATTGCCGATTAATAGCAGCGATAGTTAGATACTTTTTTTTTTGAGGAGGTATCCCAGGTTAAAGTATATCATCTTTTTGTTTGGTATTTTCTCGTAGTGGTAGGAACCAGTGTATCCTTTTTCTTAATTCTTTCTCGTCTAAGTCTCAGTCACCGATTTACTATGGCAGAGAGGGCGAAGCTTAGGCAGATCCTCAGACAGGAAGCAATGGAAGAGGGACTGGACCGCAATGAAGCGAAAGCGTTTGTCAAGACGAACTTGAGAGATATGACGCGGAGAAGAAAGAAGCGGAAGATAGGAGGAAGGAAGAAGCAGCCGAAGCTTTAGAACAGAAGAAAATTGAGGCAGAAATGGAAGCTCGCAGGGCACAACATGAGGAAAGAGATAAGGAGAGACAGCGTGAGGAAAGAGAAAAGGAGAGACAGCATGAGGAAAGAGAGAAGGAGAGACAACAAGAGGAAAGAGAGTAGGAGAGACAGCACGAGTTAGCGCTTAAAGCTCTATAAGTCAATAGTCGTGAGACTGCCTCTACCTCCAGCAATGGAGAGTCTTCTCCTCATTCTTCCTTAACTGATCCTTCTAACACTCAATCTACTCATCTCACTGCTATGTCTTTTGCGCTAGAATCTTTCCCTTGCCCTAATGAGAAGATTGACACGTATCTAGAAAAATTTGAGAAAATTGTAACTCTGTACGGTTTAGAGAGGTCGCGTTGGAATATGAAGCTTTCTCAGGCTTTGAAAAGCAGTGCGTATGATGTTTACGCCAAACTGGAAAGCAGCCAACAAGAAAATTACGACGTGTTGAAGAAAGCTTTACTTGAGCGCTTTGAAATGAATGCGCGAAAGTTTTTGCAACAGCAGGAAGGAGAGCTCTGAAACTTTCCAGCAGTTCTCGTCTCGTTTGAAGGGATACTTGACAAAGTGCCTTGAGCTTTCACAGCTCCCCTCTACCTATGAAGGTCTTGAGGAATTTGTTATAACAGAACAAATAAAGAACACTTTGTCTGCTGACACCCGGAGATTTCTGGCTGAGCAGGGTGCAGAAAAGCTTGAAGACATTTTGGAAAAGTCTGAGCGATATCACAATGCGCTGGCTGAACTGCCGGCCACAAAACGTAAACCGACAGAAGAGCATTTTCGAAAGAATAATCTAGACCAATCTTCTCATGCTTCTAATCAGAATAACCACAAAGAAACTGGACCTCAAAACCCCCCTCCGGAAAAATCCAAGTTCTACAAAAACAAGTACCCCAACCACAGTAAACAATCTGATCAACCCGACCGCCCTACATGGCAGCGCCGCCAGAAAGGACAAGGTGGCAAAGGGAAAACCCCTGAGCACGGGACTAATGATCAGGGCGAGCACACCGAGCCGAAACGCATAGGATGCTTGCTAACAGTCTCGCAAGGCGGAATTATTGACAGTGATTCCCAACCTGTAGAGGGAGAAAGACCTTCTACGCGAGGTACTGTTATTTTGAACGGTTCTCAAACTTTTTGTTTATTTGACACGGGGCTTTCTTATGATTGCATTGTTGCCAGACACCTGGTTAAACCTGGTCAAGAGACAGGAGAGACCGTCCAATTTTGTGGAGTTTCTAAGAGTGAGGCACGACAGCGCTTCCCATCGCACTGGTGGAGATCCACTCTGAGTTTGTCAGAGGTGTGATCAAAGCAGCTGTTATGGATGACCCCATCTACCCAGTCATACTTGGCGGTAGATACGTGTTTATTGGGAAACCGGAAGAGCCGATTGTGGCAGCAGTAACTACAAGAGGGCAAACCAAGAAGGAACGGGAGCCTGCGCCTAATTTGTTACCTATGGAACTTAAAGAAGCGCAACAAAAGGACCCTACTTTGGCACCCTGCTTTAGAAAACTGCCCATGGCTAAGGAACCCAGACAGCACGGGGACATTGTTTCTAAGGATGGCGTACTTTATCGCAGAACGGGCAAGCCTGACCAAGGTTACAACCAGCTCCTAGTACCGAAAGAGTACAGAAGCCAAATCCTAGAAATGGGGCACTCTCTTCCCTTCAGCTGACATATGGGACAGAACGCCACAAACCAACGGATAACCACTCATTATTGGTGGCCAGGAGTAAACACTGATATTATCAGATATATCAAATCCTGTGCCCAGTGCCAACGTGTACCACCCAAGCAACGGACACCCCCAGTCTCGTTGGGTGAAAGGCCAATAGTGGGAACACCATTCGAACGGGTAGTGATCGACATTTTAGGACCCTTCCAAAGGACTAAAATAAGGAACAGGTTTATCCTGACCTTAGTCGACACATGCACTTTATGGGCAGAAGCTATACCGCTAACATGCGGTTAGTGTTAGCTACTTTGTACTTTTGTAAAGGCCCTTCATATTTTCTTGGTTAACAGCTACTTCTGCCTTTCTAACCAACCCACAAACATAGATACATACATACATAAATTACATACATACACACAAAAAGGCAAACATATGCATATCTCCATACACATATATATATATACACACACACATTCACACACGAACATATAATTCAAATGTTCCAACTTGATGTTTCCTATCCCCAAGGTTACAAGTTCTCACCTTTTTTTTTTTAACTTGTCCTAGGTAATGGAATGTTCACGTTTTTTCCCAACTGCTTTGCGTCTTTATATTATAGGATGATAGTAATTGGAAAGGGGGAGGGGTTTTTTGCTGGTAGCCAGACAATCTAGGAGATAGTTCTAATGTTTTTCCTCTTGTCTGTTGTAGTTCTTGCAGTATGATAAGTGGTCACTCAGTGATGATGCTTTTTGAGGGGTACATGTTCGCAACCAAAAAGTTGTACTTTGGCCTCTGCAGTTTACGTTGTCGATATTATCTCCGAGGTATGGCTGAGACATATCTACATATAGTGCTCTTGCAGTCGTAAAAGTAGCTCAGCGGTTTTCAACCTGTGCGCCGCGGCGCCCCGGGGCGCCATGACTGACGGTCAGGGGCGCTGTGGGTGGGCGTGGATTTTTTTCGTATTTAGCCGTAAAGAAGGCACAGAGCTGTGGGAAATTTCATTTTTGGTGTTGGCCAGCCTTTGAAGTCCCGCTCCCACGACCCGCCTATCAACTTTCCGCGCATTCTCCTCGCGCGACCATAGTAGGTAACACGGTGATTTTCTGTTTTCAAACGTTTTTGATTGTGTTGTGAGTTTGATATAAACTATGGAAAGATTTTTTAAATTTGGCAAGTGTTAGTAAAAAGCTAGAACTTGTTGAGAATGACAAGGAAAGTGATAATGAGGAAAGGAAACGTAAGTATAGAAAATACGACGAAGGTTACTTAGATTTTGGTATCACGTGCACTCTTGTGAACAATGAAGAGTGTCCACGGTGTGTTTTGTGTTTCAAAGTACTCTCTGTCGAATGTATGCTGCCTAGCAAATTGAAGCGCCATTTAGAAAGTGTTCATAAGAATGACGTGGGTAAACCAAGAGAATATTTCTCTAGAAAGCTGAGTCAAATGAAAGAACAAAAATCAACATTTTCTAAGCGGGCGACAATCTCGAGTAAAGCTCTTCTAGCGTCCTACAAGGTAGCATACCAGGTAGCAAAATATAAGAAACCCCACACGATTGCAGAAGAACTCGTTTTACCGTGTGCTATTGATATGGTGTCCATTATGGTTGGAGAGTCCGCGGGAAAACAGCTTTTGCCTATTCCTTTGTCGGACAGTACAATCAGCCGTCGAATTCAAGATTTAGGAGAGGATCTTAATGAACAGATTATAGAAAAAATGAGGGGGAAGGACTTTGCTTTGCAGCTTGATGAGGCCACTGATAGCAATAGAGATGCTCATTTAATCTGTTATGTGTGGTTTGTTGATGAAAAAAAAATGAAATGGTGGAAGATCTTCTTTTTTGTAAGACATAAATGCAGGTACGACAGGCAAATATTTATTTGAAATTGTGGACAACTTCATGGCGGAAAATAAAATAGACTGGGCTCATTGTGATGGTGTGTGTGTGTTGGTTGCTGGTCCAATGTCGGGCTGTTACAGTGGCCTACAAGCCCCCATCCGCGGCAAAGCTCCTGATGCTGTTTGGACCCACTGTATTATCCATAGAGAAGCACTAACTTCACAGCATTTGATTGTTGATTTGAATCAAGTCCTGCAAACTGTCATAAATGTGCTGAACTTTATTAAAACTCGACCTCATAGAGCTAGATTTTTCAGTAAAATGTGTCACGATATGGGGGCTGAGCATACGTCTCTCTTATTTTATAGCAGCACCCAATGGCTTTCCATAGTAAATGTATTATCGCGCATTTTTTAACTTAGGCGGCAACTCTATTCTTATCTTGAAGAAGAAAACCATGTCAGTGCTAAGTGCTTTCTGGACACTGACTTCCGGTTAGAAGTTGCATACCTCTGTGGTCTTTTTGAAAAGATCGAATGTATATTTAAAAAACTCGTTGAATAAGTCTCTGCAAGGAAGTGAAACTCATTTGATTCAACTTACTGACAAAGTTTCGGCCTTCAAAAAAGAAGCTTCTTCTTTAGAAGAGAAAAATCAATGAAGAAGGAGAAATGGACTACTTCCCAGGTTTGCAGCAGTTCATTACAGAGAATGAAATAGATTTTAGTGCAGATATTGTTTCTATAATTCAAGGACACTTATCTCAACTCAGTGTTCATTTTGAAAAATACTTTCCTGAAAACTGTGAGGTTTCAGTGGGTTCAAAGTCCCTTCAGTAGTGATGCTCCTTCGGACTTCAGTACTACAGAAGAGGAAGAACTGATAAAACTTTCATCAGACTCTTCACTACAAGCGAAGTTTCCATCAATGGCATTGCAAAACTTTTGGTATTCAGTAAAACAGGAGTTCCCAAGCTTGAGCAAGAGAGAGCTGAAGATATTAATTCCTTTTGCAACTCCCTATCTCTGCGAAGCTGGGTTTTCAGCAGTGGCTCTCATAAAAACCAAGTTCAGATTAAGACTTGATGTGGAGAAGGAAATGAGGGTAGTTGTATCTCAATTGGTGCCAAGATTTGACAAAATGAGTAACAACAAGCAAGCTCAAGTTTCACACTGAGGTGACTGGTACTTTATTCATCATATTTTTTAAGTTTTACTGTACAAGTGTTTCGTTATGGAGATTGAATCATGAGTGCAGTATATCAGTGAATGATTTTCAGACAAAAATATAAAAAATGTTAAAATGAAACTACTTTATCTGGGCTGTTTTATTTTTTATAGTAAGGGTTTTTAAAGTGCACTTTGTGTATATTTTTTCTTGTACGTGTAATTTTTTCACAGATAGTCCAATAGCATTTGTTATTAAATTACATTTTAAAAATTACATTGTTTAAAAGCCTTTCCAAAGATCTCCTGCTCAAAAAAAGTTAAGCTAAATGTCGAAACATCGCGAGTTTTTACCAGTTATCCCACAGGGGAGCTGCAGAAAGAATGTAGTTGGTCAGGGGAGCCATGGACTCAAAAAAGTTGAAAATCGCTGCCGAGTAGCCGAGCGGTCCATCCACTGCTGCTTTCAGATGTTGTGCATCACGTATTTTATGGTTCTTAAATTGGTGGAAATGATCAATTGTGGCTCTTTTTTTAATGCTAGTTTGTTAGCACTCTCATTGTCCTGGATGACCATGTGACCTGGTATCCACTACAGAGTGGAATTGATGCCCTAGGAGGGGAGTTAATTTATTGCTTCAAGTTTGTTGACTATGGCTTTCTCCAGCTATTCTAAAAGATGTATCATCTTTCATGAAAGATCAATTTTAAAATAACTAAATAAAAATAAACTGCAGGCTATAGGTAAACACAAATAATGATCCCTGGATTACTTGGTAAGTACTATTTGGCCAAACATTGTATCTAAACTGATTTATCAGTGTCTTTTACACACTTGTTTTTTTTTTAGCTGGAAACCAAGAATAGAAATATTTCTATCTTGAAACATAAATCTAAACAATAAATATGAAACCTTACCAAATGTGATGTAGCATTGCTTCGTTGTTCTTAAGTACTTGTTTGATTCCAAAGAGATCACCAGGAAGAAATCTCAGCCACGAGAAGGCAGAAATAAAGGAAACACTTTTGATCATCCTCACCTGAAAACGTATATAACGTAATGTATTATTAAAGCAAAAATATAGCTACCTGAGCTAATATAGTATTATTACACTGTGGTTGTAGGTTTAACAACCTTAGTGTTGTTTAGTGGCTTTATAGGCTACGATATGGGTATAGGTATTCAGCACAAAACACTTACCACATAAACATGCTTGTATATCAAATTGACAAGTTGGTTATAGCAGTACCACATTTTGTTGCGCAGAAACAAGTGATAACAACAAAATGTACTTAGGCAGAAAAAAAGATTAGATCTTGCCGATCCACAAGAACTAGAAATACCATGGGTGATGCATATACACAGCTGTATTCAGAAATCCTCACGGCTCTTACACCACTAGAGCACTGGATCCATTTTCCTTCACAAAAAGGCTCGCATCACACAGAAACGACGGTTGTTTTTGACAACATTCACTGCTCTTCTTTAAAGCACAACTCTTCACTTCAAAATCTCTCCCAACTGATTCTCATTAAACTAACTTACTCCTAAAACACGAAAACAGTTAACAGAACTATCTCTGCCAAACATGACAGATAAATTGTTCACACCAGTGAACACTAGATGATGTCACGTTCACTACAGTAAACAAATCATACACACCTTCACATTCCCTTCCCACACTACTTCCAGTCACTACTGTTATGCGACAAGCATAAAAAATGATATTTTCCCCAATAACAAACAGAATAAGATCAAAATTTATAATACAAAAGTATAAAGCCAATTTTATTTCTTTACAAGAGCAGTTTTGTATGGTTCTGTTTATAATTTGTTTAATTTTTTTTTCTGACATATTTAATCCTTTTCTTTCTTCTTTGATCCTTAGCCGCCGACCGTCAAAGCAGTCAGTGGCCATCACGCCTAGTGGCGTCTTGTAGGACAACAACAAATTGATTCCACTTTGCTCGGTCGGCGGCCATCCTTCGTACAGTGCCCCAGCTCTAGTTCATTCTTTGCATCTCAGCCTCCACAGTCCTCCGCCAGGTTGTTTTTGGTCGGCCTCTCTTTCGTTTTCCTTCAGGTGTCCAAAGCATAGCTGTTCTTGTGATGGCATCGGGGTCTCTTCTGAGGACATGGCCAACCCAGCTCCAGCGTCTGCCAGCTATGATGGTGTGCATGTCCTCTTGCTTGCTCCGAGTAAGCAGATCTTGGTTGGTGATGGTATTCGGCGAATAAGGCATATATTATTGTAACGAAATCTATGAGATAATCGCTAATTTCAGTAAGATTTTAGTCCTATGATAATAAATAAACCCGCCCTCAGGTGTCTGACTATTGGCATCTTCATCGCCAGTAGAGCGCTGCCTTTTGTGCAGTGGAAATGCTTAAAAAATGACCCGCCGTAAAAATCTAACACGCCTTTTAGTTTCGGTTTCGAGACGTACAATTAACATTTTAACATCTTGCCCGATCTGCTGCACGAAACTGCGGTAAGACTTATAATTAACGATCTGCCAGAAGTGTGACACCAAACTACGTTCTGAATTAACTAAATCTGTTAACTTTAACGTTATAATTAGTAGTAACTCGGACATTTTCCAGTAGTAAGAACGAAACGACTGTAATAATTAACGCAAATACTACCAAACGTTTTGAAAAACCCTCTTCGTTCTGCTCGCGGTTCCTTTACTATATACCCGCTGTGGGCAAAGCTAGCAGATATAAACACACAGACAATTTAAATTCTCGCCGCGTAGTGTATTTCTGACGTCACTCATACTAGTTGGTTTATTTGAATAATGAAAAAAATGATAGAGACAGGGGGGAAGATGGCCGACGTGTGTAAAAGTTATATTTGACGATTAACAGTGACAAAACTGAAAATCTGAACCATAATGAAACTTACCATAAAAATCATATATTATGATAGCTTAGTGTCTCCTGAGAAATAATATGTTTTAAAATATATGGTAGTCCAATTATTAGCCAAGTTATTGAGATAATACTATATGTCTACGGACGCTAGGACGGACAGACTGTTATTCTTGCTCGTTTAGACATAACGTTATTGGGGACGCAAGTTTAAAAAAGAGGCATTGGAGTAATTCAAATCCGATTGGGTGGTATAAGAGTATAGGGGCAAAGGGGGGAGATAGGAAAATGTTAACCAAAACTAAACATCTTTTTGTATTGGCATAACTAACGCAGACTGACCAATGGACTACGAGACACATAGTTTGTTTGGAATTTTGTTTTTGTTTTTTCAAAACTAAATTCAAAATTTGTTAGTCGCCTGATTTCATTGGCCCGCTCTAATAGATATTGGCCAAAGGCTTAGGGGTCTCGTGGCCATTTGACAAGAAATTTTTATATCAACAAGTACGTTGAGATCAGATGTGATAAATTTTAAAATAAATACTAAATTCACAGTCTGGACAGGGCAGAGAAAACTGAGGCCATATCTTTTGCCAGTCAACGTTATTTGTGACATATTTCTTTGAATTTGTGGTAAGAATGCTTTATGTATTAATATGCTTGATTAAAACTGCAAAAGTTAGATACTGCTATTGGGAAAAGTGAAGGACATGCCGGAGCAAACATTATTGAGTCCTCACATTGAACTGTATTTGACTGTTGCATATTGTTATGATTATGTATTAATATTATTGTATTAGAAGATGTTAGTAAGCCTCAGTGTTCCACGAACACTCTTCAACATGCCTAGAGCGTCTATACTTAAGAAAAGAAAAATAATACAAAAGGAGATGTGGTTACTCCACGTTATTGTATTGAAGAAAACTATGTAAAAGTACAGTGGCGTATCTGCCATAGGGACCTGAGGTGTAGTCACAGAAAGGTGTGAGTCATATAAATTAGAGGAGTTCGTAATAACCGAACAGATAAAGAATACTTTGTCGAGTGACAATCGTCGATTTCTGGCTGAGCAAGGAGCAGAAAAGCTGGAAGACATTTTGGAAAAGTCTGAGCGATATCATAATGCGCTGGCCGAGCTGCCGGCCACAAAATGTAAACCGACAGAAGAGCCTTCTCGAAAGAATAATCTAGAGCAGTCTTCCCATTCTTCTCACCAAAATAACCCCAGAGAATCTGGATCCCATAATCCCCCTACTGAAAAATCTTAAGTTCTACAAAAACAAGTACCCCACTAACAACAAACAGACTGATCAACCCAACCGTCCTACATGGCAGCGCGGCCAGAAAGGACAAGGTGACAAAGGGAAAACCCCTGCGCACGGGACAAATGATCAGAGCGAGCACACCGAGCCTAAACGCATCGGATGCTTGCAAACAGTCTCGCAAGAAGGAAGAATTATTGTCAGTGATTCTCAACATGAGGGAGAGAGGCCCTCAACGCGAGGAACTGTTATTTTGAACGGGTCTTCAACAAGCTGTCTTGGTGGCCAGGAATGAACTCTGATATTATCAGGTACATGAAATCCTGCGCCAAGTGCCAACGGGTGGCACCCAAGCATTTGACACCCGCAGTTTCCATGTGTGAAATTCCAGTAGTGGGGACACCATTTGAACGGGTTGTGATCGACATTTTAGGACCCTTAGAAAGGACTAAAAGAAGGCACAGGTTCATCCTGACCTTTGTTGACACATGCACTTTATGGGCAGAAGTTATACCGCTAACATGCACGGATTGCAAGCATGTCGCAGAAGCCCTCATGCAGATTTTTACACGGTTGGGATTCCCTCAACAAGTATTGACGGATAACGGGTCACCATACCGTAGCCTGTTGATGGATGAGATCGTTAAGATCTTGAGGAACCAGAGCCTCTACACAATCCCTTATAATCCGGCCGGAAGTGGGTTAGTAGAACGGGCCAACGGAAACCTCAACATGATGCTATGTAAACTGGGACAAGAGAAACCTGAAGATTGGGACCTTTGTATACCTGCAGCTTTATTCGCCTACAGGGAAGCCCCACATACTTCCACAGGATTTCCCCCAGCTACACTTTTATTCGGCAGACCTATTAAGGGGCCGCTTGAAGCCTTACTTCGGTCTCTGACAGACCAGAAGGCTGATGAGACAGTCGTCTCAGCCAGTAAATATGTGTCGGAATTAAAGGATGGGACCTAGCAACGACCAACCTTAAGCGAGAACGCGCAAAGCACGCTAACCGATACAGGAAAGTCGCGAAAGAAAGAGAATTGCAAGCAAGAGAGAAAGTTTTGTTGCTACTTCCAACCGGGAACAACAAACTACGTATCGGATGGCAAGGGCCGTTTACCGTCCTTAAAAAGATCTCAAGGGCTAACTACCAGATCTCTATCAAAGGAAAGGAGAAGGTCTACCATGTAAATCTGTTAAAGAAATACTTGGAAAGACCAGTGCCGTCCACCAAACATCTCCTGGCGATCGCCATAACTGACGAAGATGATGATAGTGGCAGGGAAATTCCACTGCAAACACACGGCATCTCCCAACAATGTCAAACTCGGCGACACTCTTTCAAGCGCAAACGGAATACATTCCAGAGAAAGAAAACATTGGAGCAGACTTCATGAATAGGAATTGGACAGAGACGGAGGGGGAAGATGAGAGTGAAGATAACAGTCACCCGGAAGCTACTGATATAAGAAATCTATTTCCATAAAGTGGACATGAAATGGTTTCATATCTTAAGCGGGGACGTCTGTGACAGATTATGATAATTGACGCCAGATCAAAGAACGAGCTCACTCGATTTCGTTCTGTGACCACGTCTGCAGGGCGGGGTAACAGTGTGATTTTACGACCGAAAAAATCTCGCACGGTCTGGTCAATTACGTTATGCCTGATTCTGGCTTTCAGCTCTAGCGTGAAGAACAGCTTTGATTTACACATAAGCCAAAATCTGAGCGAAGATTCCCCGTAGGTGATAACATCTGGCAGAGAGTCTAGTTTTTCGGTCTATATTGGCCATTTTCCTTTGATTTTAGATGTATATATACTAGAGCGTTCTAACTCTAGTTATCCAGTACTCCATAGATTGAGAAGACATCTAGCTACGATTCTAGAATCACTTGTAAAAATGGAGTCTTAGTTTTCGGTGGAGATAGTCTGAGTAGTTTGTATGAAGGTAATTATTATACTAGTAGTTGGAGTGATTTAACTAGTTAAATCGTAAATTATATTTTACTAGTTTTCCTGTGCAGAGTGATTTACTAAATAGGTCCGTCAATGATATTTCTCTAAGTTTTACTGTGTTACAGTGGATAGCAGAACAAATAATAATTTCTAGCTAAACTCTTCCAGCTAAAATATAAATTTTATTAACTGCTAGTAACCAGTCAGATAATATTTTAACCAACTAAGTAAATGCACTGATTCATCATGTGTATTGACGAAATATGTATTTATTTTTAATTCATGATGACTGATTTTTTTAATGACTAGAATTTATTTCACGGGAGTTTTAAACGATAAGACTAGCTTTAAGCTTGTAGTTGTAATTTAAAGTTAAATAACCGAAGTGAATATATTATATTTTACGCGAGGTAGTACAGGAGTGAGAATACTATATATATTGGTTAAGTATTATGTATGTTTTTCTCTTTATACAGTATTTGGGTCAAAACCCTAAACCTTACCAGCGGCTTCCGTGTAACTCTGAGAATAATCATACTAAAGAACATTTTTAACTTAGTTTTGGGTCTTCAAGGTAAATCTGGTCTGAGGTTGTGTTTACACCCAGAGAGAGAGACCAAATACCAACCCAACGAACATTTAAAGTGACTTTGTAACTGGGCATATAGTTCCAGAGTTCTTTTGCAGCATCTAATGTACAGTCGGCACGTTGCGGCGACATAAATAACCTTAACATTTCCGATGTTTGATCATTTGTGGTGTGACCAAGAATTTTTATACTGAGAGAAGTTGCCGACCTGACATTTCCTAAGTACTGGAAACCTCAAGATTCTGACACTGTGAGCACTGTGACATCTATTACCTGAACTGATTTGAAGTGACATAAACAGTAATCCAACCCAAAAAATATAGTCGTAAAGAGAACGCTCCCCGGAGAAATTGGAATTTACCGGTCTCTGTAGAGCTGGGGTCCTCTTTGCCAAAACAAAAGAACACTGGAGTTTGGTGTGGGTGTGTGTGTCCTAAAGTTTGCGCCAGAAGGTGAAAATCAAGTTTGTAGGTAAGAACGAATGTCAGTGGCCACTGTTGTATGGATAGAAAGAAAGCAAGAATGAGTGGTTCTTTGATCGTATAAAATTCAAGTACCCACTTTGTACTTTTTTTGATGCAAAGTTTGTTTAGTATACTGTTTCCCTTTCAGAATAGATTAACGTATAAACTCTGTTCTTTACTGTAGAGGGAAATCCTAGACCATAGCGTATAAACCTGTGACTCTTTTGGGGGTAATAACTTTCTTCATAACGGGATCTTGTCTCAACAGAGGGAGGGAGGATTACACCTATGAGTCTAACTCTTTAATTAATTCATTCACTTATGTTTATTTGTATTTGATTTGATATTCAAAAGATATTGTTGTTGTAAAGTTCTTTATGATAAATAAAATTTACATAAACTTTATTACGTGTGTCGGTCAGCTTGTCCCAAAAAATCCTTATTCCATTGATGTAGTTTTCACGTCTGTGCGTCTAAGTGTCGTCACTTATGTGTGTGTGTATGTGAGTGGTGATATATATATATATATATATATATATATATATATATATATATATATATATATATATATATATATATATATATATATATATATATATATATATATCGACTAAGTGCATCACAATAAATAGTAAACATGGCCACTCTAGAATCTTTTATGATAATTGGTAAAGAATTTAACAACAAGGCTGAGGCCTTGAAAGAATTTGCTATGGCTGAATTAGCCAAAACAAAACAAGAAGAGGCTGAACACAATCGAGAATTAGCTGAAAAGGAAGTTAAGAGGAGAAAAAGCTGAGAAAAGACGTCTTGAAGATTTAGAGGAAAAAAGGAAAATGATAGAATTGGAAGAAAAAAGACTCGTTGCAGAAGAGAAAAAATGCAATTTAATAAAGAGATGGAAGAGGAAAAAATGCAACAATTAGCACATGAAAAGGAAATGATGCTCCTTCATTTGGAAGAACTGAAATTAATGGGTCAAAATAGTAATAACAGCAACTCCAATACTTCTGGTTCTTCATGTAGAAGTAACGGCAACAATAAATTTAAATTGCCTGTATTCAATCCAAATTGTGAAGACGTGGCATGCTACCTGTCACGCTACGAAAGTGTATGTGAGTCACGTAGGTTGGATAAAGCTCAATGGAGTGTGAAGTTGATGAAATTTTTGGTGGGAGAACCTTTAACTATTATAGATACAATGGATGCAACTCTGCGAAAGAACTACGATAACGTCAGAGTTGCTCTGCTAAAAAAATATCAGCTTAACGAGGAAGGGTATCGTCTTCGCTTTAAATCCTTACTGCCTGAAACTAGAAAGGATTTCTCTGATTTTTTTATCCAAAATACGTCTCACACTTGATAGATGGATTGAACTGTCTAAGATAGAGCGTTCCTATGAGGCCATTGTCGATTTGATATTACGTGATAAAGTAATGTCATCAGTTAATGCAACATTCCTCTCGTTCTTACACGAACGGAAACCTACAAATTTGAAGGAAATGGATCAAATCTGTACACAATTCTGTACTGCCCATCCTAATATGGTATATAGCCATTCACATATTAGAGAAGAATTGCCCGTTGCTTCGGCCATGCAACACCATAATCTCTTTCGAAGTCGATCTCTCAGTCACGATAGAAACTTCAGAAAGGGAGATTATAAGATTTGCAATGGTTTCAAAGGGAAACCATTTTGTGGTAGTTTTCTATCACAACAAAACTGGAGACAATCAAATATGCCATATAATTTAAATAAAAATAATTATAGAAATTATCAAGGAGATAATTATAACAATAATGATCAATCACGATCTGACTCATTTTTTAATACACATAACTCACCGAACCAAAACAATGGTCAAAGGAAAAATAATTATCACAGTAATTGGCGTTCAAAGCAAAATGGTGATCGCAACAGGTCATATAATTATAACAATTTTAGAAATAATAGTCAAAATAGATCCAGACGTAAAGCTCTTGCTAAAGAAAAAGCAATTACAGATGTAGCGATTACGAAACTCCGTAACAGAGTTGATGCTCTGTTGGATGTTGTCTTGAACAACAAGGTGTTATCTGCTGTCACGGTTGACAGGGTTAGACATAATTTTAATGCTCAACACCTTACAGAATCAGAGAGTCAGCACCAAGCACTCAATGCTAATAGTCAGCAGGTTTTTAAGAAATCTTTCCGAGGCAAATACACTTTTCCTAGATATAATTCAGGGGTTTCCTCTCGTGAAAGGTCTGACCATGATGAGGGTGGATCATGGCGTAAGGCCGATGATGACAATATCAACATACAAAAATACCCACCTCATGACCATAATAGTAAGAAGTGGAACTTTAATGGCCAATATAGTCAGAATAGAATTCTAGATGATAGACAAACTCATAACAATCATGTTCATTCCGACAGTAATGGTAAACTTGGTTGTGATATTCTAATTGCAGCTAGTCGTAATGCTACAGGCCATGTTAACAGTCATCAGGCAGAGCCTGAGGTGAATGTTTTACAACATGAGCAAATTGCCCATTTGGCAGTGGGTAATACTGCTGCTCAGGATAAGATTAAAAGGGATAAACTGAATTGCCCTACTACTGCGCCATGCAAGGAAATAAAATAATATGTGTCTTCATTCTTCTTCGCGCTTAGCACGCGCGACACATAATAATTTGAATGATACTCGTGCTCAGTTGCGATCTGGCCGAGATCATTTGTTACTGAATCGCACTGTTCTGGTGCGCAACATTCCATCGCATACAACTTGGTATGCACTTCGGAAATTTTTTCAGAAGGTTGGTAATGTTAAATTTGTTCGCATGTTCGAACTTCAAAATTCTTTTAACCAGCTTGCTTTTGTGCGCTTTGATAACTATTGTTACGCTCACAGAGCTGTTAATTTAATACATGGTTCACTGTTTGTGCACCATCCTCTAGACGTGCAATTTGTACAAAACTCTGCACCACGCACTTTATAGTTGCGTTTGTGGGTGCGTTACTTTTCATTCTTCCGGATGTTTTGTACTTGTCTCTTCTGCTATCACAGATACTTCTTGGTACTTGACTTCACCTATGTCTTACCATGATAGCATTTCTTTACTTTCATATATCCTGTCTGTTCAGACTCTGCATTTGTTGTATCTATATTTAGTTATTTTTTACTGGGCCGATTAACTCAGTATTTTCTTAATCAACGACTTTTGTCGCACTGCTTTACTTTTCAACAGGCTATAACTTTAGTTTAGCTTTTGAGATGTGGGCCTTTGTCACCTGCGTTTCCTTTTTCATCTACCATCACTGCACCTTTCTCTACTTTGTTAAAGAAAGGCGCAACTAACATGATTCGGTGGTCGCAAGAACATCAAACCACGTTAGATATTATTAAATCACTATTTTCTTCTGCACATGTTTTACGTTTACCAAACGCAGACATATACCTTTTGTACTTCGCAGCGACGCTTCTAATTTTGGGATCGGTGCAGCATTGCTACAGTGTTACTCAGGTACATTACATCCAGTAATGTACGTATCCAATAACTCTTTATCCAAGACCGAATAATTTTGTTCAGTAGGTGTCAGTTTTCTAGATACGTACATTACTGGATGTAATGTACCTGAGTAACACTGTAGCAATGCTGCACCGATCCCAAAATTAGAAGCGTCGTTGCGAATAACCAAGCTTCAACGATTCCTTTTAGGCGCGCATTTTTTCATTGAGACTGACCAGCGTGCCCTTACAGCGCTCCACAACAAGGATGTGAAGTCATCGAAATCTACGAGGTACGCAATTGCTTTACAGCAATACCATTTTACTATTCGAGCTATTCCTGGTTCGGAAAACGTACTTGCTGATGTTCTCTCACGTTGTCCTCAAGATTCAACCGAGCCACTGCGCCCTATAGAGTGTGACGCCTCTACACCTCGATTATGAATTGCTACATGTGAAACATGATCTACTCATTGTTCAATTACATTAATCTTTTACAAAACGTCACCGTAAATTCATTTACATTAACTATTTATGCCTTCGTTGCGTCAACAGTAACATTACAAGGATTATATATATATATATATATATATATATATATATATATATATATATATATATATATATATATATATATATATATATATATATATATATATATATATATATATATATATATATATATATCATTCCAGTAATAAAGTGAGACAGTTTGAACTTAGAAATAAGGTGCTATAGTGTGAACTTAACATTCCCAACGTAACAACATTTATACTCAAACATAACATGGTGAAATTATTGAGTCTTAAAATCTGACATTACGACTTCGTGACATTTTTTTAAATAACTTCATTTTAGATTACAGTGCAAACCGCTTAAGGCGATCTCGGATGTGGCGAATTTCTGTTGTGAAGAACAAGTTGTTTATCCCCGGCAATTTTTCTTCTTTGTCTTTGTAAAATATGTCCGGTTAAGCGGAATCCGTTTATCACGAATTTTCGGATATGCCGAACGATTAAACGTGTCCCGACCATATAATTTGATCTGCTTAAGGTGAACTTTTTTTCAAATACAGTACCTGGACATTTGTACAACTTTTCGGCTATTTTCGGAAATTGCGCGCTTCGTCAGTGTTAGAATTTGAGTTATTTCCCCTCTAAAAATTGCTGGAAAGTTAAAATCCATATCTTTGAAAAGAAAGATTGAGCTAGTACAAGAAGTGGAAAATAGTGGCAAAAAGAAAACGGAAATAGCAAAGGAATTCGACATTCCAAAATCAACGCTTTCATGAATCATAAAAAATAAGGATCGGTACAGAAAAATGTTTTATGGTGGACAAGTTGATTGTCACAGAATGAAGAACCGAAAAGCGACGTGTGATGTGGTTGACACGGCACTCCTAAAATGGTTCACCATGGCGAGATCAGCAAATGTTCCTGTAAATGGACCTATATTAACTGCAAAGGCAGAAGAGTTAGCACTTCTGGAAGATCGGACTGGCTGGAAATGTAGTCCTGGCTGGTTGGGTTGTTTTAAAAAACGGCACATTACTTACAAAGCCGCGGTAGCATAGTGGTTAGTGCACTGGGTTCCTAGCGCAGTAGTCTATGGTTCGATCCCCAGATGAGGTGGGAATTTTTTAGGTTAGAAACGGCTCCTGGGTCGACCCAGCCCCAAATGGGTACCAGAGCAGCCCTGTGAAGGTTAAGTGTGCCGACGGTCAAGATAGTATGGGCCTAACACCATATTCCCAATATGCCTCAATGGGCGTGTAACGGGTTCCTTTACCTTTTTTTCGTGTGGGGAAAGGCATTCTGTTAATGAAACGACTACCGAGTCATGGACGGAGGAGGTGCTAACACCAGCCATGAGTAGGTATAATTCCGTTGATGTGTTTAATGCTGATGAAACTGGATTGTTTTGGAGATTGCTGCCTGACAAGACTTTTTCCTTCAGAAATGAAAAGTGCCGGGAAAGGGGGAGGGCAATGGAAAGAAAGAATCACATTTGTTGTGTATACAAATATGGATGGTTCAGATAAATTGCCATTACTTGAAATCGGCAAATTAAAAAATCCACGCTGTTTTAAAGGTTTGAAAAAATTGTGTGTTGATTATGCAGCGAATTCAATAGCCTGGATGACATCATACATTTTCACCAAGTGGCTATATGCATTTGATCATTCTATGGAACGTCAACATCACAAAGTTCTTTTGGTGCTTTACAACTGTTCAGACCACATAAATGTTCAAAATCTAAAAGCAACAGAACTTTTATTTTTACCACCAAATGCGACATCCAAACTTCAGCCTTGTGACCAAGGTATTATTCAAAATCTGAAGGTTCATTATAGGTCATCAATGTTGTCCAAACTTGTAGGTCACATTGATGCGGTACAGAGGAAAATTACAGACTTTTTCATTTAAGAGTGCTTTATCATTTAAGAGTGTGCAAATTCTAGAGATAATGATGACTGTGGGTTAACGGTACAAACTATTTCACAGTTGGAAGTTTCAAATTGCATGGATAAAACTAACATGTATATAATGCAGGCTGAATGCCAAGATGATTTAATTTATCATTTCTTTGAATTTAAGGATGTCATGGAAAGACATTTTTATTAACTCAAGTACAGGTACTAAGTAAGATACAGAGGAAAATTGCAGCTTTTTCATTTCAAAGTGTAAAAAGTGCTGTTATTCTCTAGATATTTGTGCCAACTTTGTACATTAACACTATTGGTGATTTACATATTTTCTGTGTCATACATCTGTCATATTCAACGCTAATTCATTATTGTATTGTACGTTGTAAATGCATTACCATATGCTTGAACTCTTATCTGGATAAGAGGAATTTCTGATAAGAAGAACTATTTCTTGTGTCCCTGGTGAGTTCTCCTTATCAGGTCTGCACTGTACTAACATTTTAATGCCGTGAGCTCTATAGTACGCTTATGACAATTAAATTAACTTTTTGTACAATTTGGTACATTCCTTCTCATTTCTTTGAGTTGAATTAATTATTTCCTAGCTTCCATGCAATTAGTAGTTTCTATATCATACCTTAATGATTTTTATATTGATATGATGTATCATATAATTTGATTGCCCTCTCCACGATAATTTTAAAAAAAAATTATTTTTTTATCCAGGGGTCGAGGTAATCTGTTACGTCCTTTTTCGCATAGGTATTAAGGGTGCGAGACTTAACAGTTTACCAGATGCCAAAGTCTAACTTTGTTAGATGTACTATAGGTACGCATCTGTGTAAGTAATAATAGTTTAAATTAATTCTGCACTAAAGAGCACAAATTGGGGCAATGTATTTTATTGCTGTCAGAGTACGCTTACGCGTCAGAGAGAGACAAAATGCCGGCTTAAGAAGACAGACGTTGGTCTAATCTAAGTGTCCCATATTACGGGAATTGGTTAATTGATTATAGGTTTTGCTACCTTCCAGGAGGAAGTGTCAGCGTCGTTTATATATGTATCTCCGATTGATACTCGCCTTTTAAATAACCAGCACGATCTAGTTAGGGCTTCGGCGCGGTCCTTAATGGCCCGCCGCTAGTGAGAACTGATCCTCTGTTGGAGTATGTTTGGTTTTAAATACACTGAAGTTTTTCCAGTGAATCGTCCGGCGTCTCAGATATATATATATTGTAGTAAAGGAATCTTCTAGCCACAAGATCGTTTATGAGGTCCATCAAAAAGATATAGAAATGGAATAATGATATGATATTCATGTCATACTTGTTTGACTAATATGTGCAACCGTCAATGTAAGAGTATATCTACTCTGCAAGTTTATCGTCTTCGTCGTCGTCAAAATAAACATATTCAATTTAACTAACTTACCAGCCAATGGGTCAAGTATATTATATTACCAAGTTGGTCAAGGACCTTGTTGTACTGTTGGACTTTTTGGACTTATATTAACCTTGATCGCAGTGTTCAAACTCTACACACTACGATTCGCGTATTGACACTGTAGTCGGCTGGCTACCTGTAAGCCCGACATATTCTGGCAATGTTTTAAGTCAGATTTAATATCTAACCCTGACCAAAATCAACATATCTTTCAAAACTACAACGTGTTTTACAGGATAAAAACAGACACAACACTCGTGTTAAAAGAAAAGAAGCGGAGACGAAAGAGTAAGCTGTGTAAGTGAAGACAGACAGTGTAGTGCGTGTTTTTAGCTAGCAAGTCACAGAGCAGCTATGAGGTTACATACAATAGGCTGTCAGATTACTGTAGACTCTTTTTTCATTACACGTCACATTCATCATGTAAAATAAATTGCCACAGAAACTACAATTAAAAGAGCATATTACTGGTTTGGGCAGGCTTCCTGCAGGACTAGCCTCGGTGGTGGTCCCATGCTTCGTAAGGAGCACAAATGAAAATAATTTTTATGATGATGATGACGGTAATGCTGGTCAATTCAGGCAAAAATGAAGTGTGTAAAAAGTTGAAATGAATTAAATATAAATTGAACAACTCAATGCTTAACTTCTTCTTTTAACCATTACATACGCATTGAAGCGTCACTTGCAGGGCGATATATAGTTTCCGATCTAGTGCAGCCTGGTGTGCTGTTATGATATTTCTTTAACATGTCTGTTACCCTCTTGGTCCGTTTAGTTCCGGGCCACCTTCTATTCCTGATCTCCTTCCATTCTGATTTAATATGGTTGTGCTGCTGGTTGATCATGCCTCATTGTCACTAGATGTCCAAGTCAACAGGTGCTGTTCGTACGATGACCTAAATTTCTTCGTTTCTCCCCAGCTTCCTTTTTCAGATATTTCATGGTACAAGAAGTCTTCCTCGTACATCTCATGTTACAAGTAGTGTTTTTTTCAGACATCTCATGTTACAATTTGTGTCTTTTTCAGACATCTCATGTTACAATAAGTGCCTTTTTCAGACATCTATGTTACAATAAGTGCCTTTTTCAGACATCCCATGTTATAAACAAGTACCTTTTTCAGACATCTCATGTTACAATAAGTGGCTTTTTCAGACTTCTCATGTTACAGTAAGTGCCTTTTTCAGACATCTCATGTTACATTAAGTGCCTTTTTCAGACATCTCATGCTACAGTAAGTGCATTTTTCAGACATTCAGTGTTACAACAAGTACCTTTTTCAGACATCTCATGTTACTATAAGTGCCGTTTTTCAGACTTCTCATGTTACAATAAGTGCCTTTTTCAGACATCTCATGTTACAATAAGTGCCTTTTTCAGACATCTCATGTTACAATAAATGCCTTTTTCAAACATCTCATGTTACAATAAGTGCCTTTTCCAGACATATCGTGTTACAATCAATGCCTTTTTTCAGACCTCGTGTTACAATTGGTCTTTCTCAGACATCTCATTTTACAATAAGTGCCTTTTTCAGACATTTTATGTTACAATCAGTGTCTTTTTCGGACATCTCATGTTACAATCAGTGACTTTCTCAGACATCGCGTAATCAAGTGGTGCCTTTTTCACACATATCAATTTGCCATTATTGTCTTTCTCAGACATCTCATGTTACAAATGGTGCCTTTTTCGGAAAGCTGGGTTACAAGTAGTATTTTTTTCAGACATCTCAAGTTAGATCCTATATCTTACAAGTAGTATATTTTTTCAGATACCTCATGTTACAAGTAGTAAAATACATCCATTTTCACTGCAGAGATGGTGGCAATACTAAAAGCACTAGAAATATTCTCTAATTACCCTCCCAAGAAAATAACAAGTTTTAACTGACTCTCTTTCAACAATTCAAGCACTTAGAAACTTACGAGAATGTAGTAGACCTGATATAGCAGAGGAGATATTTCTGGATACTACATACTTATATTCCAGGGGATGTTCAGTCTTAATTGCTTGGATACCTTCTCATGTTGGCATAGAGGGAAATGAAAAGGCAGATAAAGAAGCCAAGAAAGGTAGATCTGATAAAAATCTAATAAATGTAGGGATGAGTAAATCAGAGATTAAGAGCTTAATTAAAGATTTAATAACAGATGAATGGAAAGCAGAGTGGGATAACAATCTGAAAGGAAGACATGCAAATAAGATGTTCGAGGCTCCAACAAGAAAATGTCAGATATCTAGGGAATTGAAAATTCCCAGTAATAAGAAACTGCTCAGACTACAGCTGGGAAAAGGCTATTTCAGAATAGAAGAACCTTACTGAGCAGGATGTCTTCAAGACAATAATATAGAACATTTCTTGTTAAAATGTAAGAGGTATTAACAAATGAGAATACCAATATTAGATTATTTGCAGGCATCAAACTTACCTATAAATATAGAAGTGTTAAAAATAGACAGACCTAGGGAACTGCATAATATAGTCAAACAATATTTAACACGAACAAAGGTTAATATATAGTAGTTGGGAATGTGAAGGTTTGATGTTGTTCTTACAATGCATTAGACTTTTAACAGGTGAAAGTCAATTAAATATCTGTTAAAGTCAGTTATATAACTGGAATCACCAGGCCTTTACACCCCTCCACCTTAATATTATTCTTGTTCAGTTTCTGCTTGATTTGAGCATAATTGGTAATTGTGATTTTCTCTTTTTACAATGATTTGACAGATGTGATGCCACTTTCTCATATCGGCAGTTGTTCATATTATTTGGAATTGAAAACAATATATATCCTAATTATAACCCATCAGAGGTTGAACGGGATATTTTTCTTTATTAATATTTTAAAAAAAAAAATCTCAAGTTATAAGCATTACCTTTCCCAGACATCTAAAGTTACAAGTGGTGCCTGATTTCATACATCTCATATTTTAAGTAGTGAATTTTTTTCCTTGCCATTTGCGTAATGTCTAAGATGGCATTGATAGCACCAGTACAATGGTAGTGTATTTATCAGTTTTGACATTCAACATTACCATCGTTAGATACTCCTTGTTTCTAAACCTCCAGGGTAGAAGAAATGGTGGAAGAATCCAAGACGTATTAAGAAGAGAATGTGAAATTAAAATGTGACAGACAAGGATGACAAGGGAATAAATTGAGTTCTCAAGGCAGCAAGAAACACAATATCGCTTTCATAGACCAGGAACAATTTATCGCCTTCAATCTTTGAGGAGCTTAGCTTACAGAAAAAGAATTATAATTATCTGTAGACGTAGCTGATAATTATAAAAAAAACAAGTTCTATTGGTCCGTGTAATATCACTAAAGATGGCCTACTCCCCGCAGCTCATAAATTCGGGAACACGGTACACAGGAAATATCAAAGTTACAAAACGAAAGAACAG
This sequence comes from Oreohelix idahoensis, assembly GCA_024509875.1. Lineage (NCBI taxonomy): Eukaryota > Metazoa > Mollusca > Gastropoda > Stylommatophora > Oreohelicidae > Oreohelix > Oreohelix idahoensis. The sequence goes on from JAMPIV010021007.1 coordinate 146,105, forward strand.
CCAAGTTCAGTGATACCCAGCGTAAGAAAAAAATATGTTGTCACTTATTTCCTCAGACCAAGCCTTCTTACTAAACACGTATAGTGCCCTCGCGATTTATGCGATTTCAGTTTACAAGAATTTGAAATAACTCGAGCTGGGGAAAATACAAAGAATATCGCTTCAACTGAGATAATTCTCACAGATACTGCCATCTTCCTAATTTAAGGTTTCTGTTTATATTTCTTATGTTTTCTGTTCGCTTTCTTTTCATTTTAAAGAAAGAAGTATTTACTTACTTACTTACTTACTTAGTCGTTCCCCTTCTACCGTGAGGTGTAGAGGTTTGGAAGAGAGAGCGCCAGACTATTCTATCGGCTGTCTTCCTCCTGGCCTGGTTCCATTCTAGTCCTCGGTCCTTCAAAGATTGTCTAATGTTGTCCTCCCAGGGGACTCTGGGTCGTCCTCGGGGTCTGGATCCTTGGCTCTTTGTTTCCCATGCTTGTCGTGGTAGCCGATCTTCTCCCATTCTGCAGACATGGCCAAACCATCTTAGTTGGGACTGTTCTACTTGGGTCTGTAGGGGGTGGCATTTTAGGCCTTGACGTATCGTCTGGTTGCGTACTATGTCTCTTCTTGTTACTTCAACCACCTTCCTCAGATACCTCATTTCTGAGGTTTGGATCTGGCTTTTATGGGTTGTAGTCATTGCCCATGACTCGCATCCATATGTCAAGACTGGGACATAGGTGGAGCGGTATACAGCCATCTTCGTTTTCTTACCAACCTCTCTAGAAGTATTTACGCTGGGCAGAAATGTAAAAAGGCAATAATGCCTATTTCTTTACCCTGATGAAACAAAGATTTCGTTCGTTCTCCATAATTGTGTCGCGAGAGGTTTGGATGTTATTAAAATTAGAGATATCCTGGACAAATAGATGTATCAGCTGATACCAGGATAGTGCCAGATAAGAGACTGGTCTTAAAAGAAATACCCCCTTCTCTGAAAAGAGTAAGGGTGTATCGACATCAAAGTGGGGTCAAGCTATGTAAATCTACAGGTATGATGATAGTGTTTGGACCTGAAGATCTATCTGCTACCTCTCCAGATCCCACAATGAGTAATAGTTATATATATTTTTTTTGTGGCTAATTACACTAGTCAACAAATTTTCAAAAGTTATTTGTACCAGAAATTAAATATACCATTTCTTATTGATTTTGACATGCTGATTTCAAATATCATAATGAAATTCACCAATTGGCTCTGGTTTTTTTTTAAATGATGAATTTACATTACAGTAATACAAATAATGTATGCTTGTTTAATTCTCTGGGGTGAACAGCTAGTCTTTCTACTTTAGCATTATAAAAATTGTGGTTACATAATCAATTAATTGATATTTCAACATAAAATGATAGAAAAAATAAAAACATTATTTAAAGTTCACATATCATGTTTTAAAAAGGCACATTTGAACCCATTCCGTCATTATTCAGTCGCTGTTCGAGCTCTCTTTGCTTGCTTCTTGTAGTCAATCGATGAGGTGTCTCTTGTCACAGTCCAACAGTAATCAGCAAGCATTGGAGGGCTCCAATTGCCTTGATACCTTGTCTCCATAGCAGCAATGTCCTGGTGAAATTGTTCACCATGCTCATCACTGACCGCTCCACAGTTTGACGTAAAGAAATCCAGATGAGAATCCAGAAAATGAATTTTCAAAGACATGTTGCAGCCAAGACTCTTATACTTCAGAAGGAGATTTTCTACAATTTCACTGTAATTATCAGATCTGTTGTTTCCAAGAAAATTGTCCACCACTGACTTAAATGCTAGCCATGCTGCTTGTTCCTTGCCATGCAACACGCAAAGAAACTCGTCATCATGAAGAAGTTTTCAAATTTGCGGACCAACAAATACTCCCTCTCTTATTTTAGCTTCACTCAATCTTGGAAATTTTCTGA
>JAMPIV010021009.1:0-148013 GCA_024509875.1 Oreohelix idahoensis
TCGGCATCTGTGCCGCACTGGGAAGACCTCCAGATGCCGTTGAGACCAGCAAAGGCTGCTATCGCTTCATTCATTCTGTTGTTGATGTCTTTGCTTGTTCCGCTGTCTGGTGTTACTATGCATCCTTAGTATGTAAATATGCCTGACTGTTCTAGCTTCTGGTTCCTTACTGTTATTGGCTCAGGATTGCCCACATTGAGTGTCATAACCTCTGTCTTCGTCAGATTGATGTTCAGACCCACCTGCTGGCTTTATCTATTCAGTCTACCGGTTTTTTTCGTGGATGTGTTGATGTGAATGTGCGATTAGTGCAATGTCAACTGCATGTTCCAGATCTTCCAGTGTAGAAAATGTTGTCCATCTAATTCCTCTTGGACTGCCCTCTGTTGTCTGGCGCATCACCCAGTCTATGACTGTCAAAAATAAAGTTGTTGATAAGGGGCATCCCTGTCGCACTCCTGTCTTCACCTCGAAAGTTAGGTTGCTCAACCCAACACTGCATATAAAGTTAGAATAGAGGCTTTTCATAATGGAAACAATGCAGCTAGGAATTCCATAAGCCCTCAGTATTTTCCATAGGCTGTCTCTGTGTATGCTGTCAAAAGCCTTTTCAAAATCAACAAAGTTAATGTATAGCTGTCTCTGCCATTCTGAGCACTGCTCTATAATGTTTCTGAGAGTAAATATATGATCTGCACATCTTCTGTTCTTTCTGAATCCCGCTTGTCTTTTCCTCAGTTCATGGTCTACTGCTTTTGAAATTCTCTGGATAACTATCCTGCCTAGTATTTTGCTGGGAACTGAGAGGAGAGTAATTCCTCTCCAGTTGTTGCAATCTGCATGGTCGCCCTTCTTGGGCAATTTGACAATTATTCCTTTACTCCGCTCCGTTGGTGTTGTCTCTGTTTTCCAGACGTGTGAAAATAGTGGTTCTACTAGTTCTGCTTCTAGTTCAGTGTCTGCCTTGAATAACTCAGCATTTGAATTGTCGTGACCAGGCGTTTTTCCATTCTTTAACCCTTTGACTGCTGTGGTGATTTCTTCTCTTTGTGGAATGTCTGTATTTACGTCTAAGTCACTTTCAGCCTCAGAAACATTCAGCTGCGTCTCTGGTGGTTCCTTATTCAGTGTTTCTCTGAAGTGCTCTGCCCATCTTGTTTCCTGCCCCTGTGCTGTCGTGATGAGATTTCCTTGCTTGTCTCTTACTAACATTATATTGTTTGCACCTCGTTTTCCGCTGATAGGTTTAGTTATTTTATAAACTGTGCTTTGTTCATTTCTCAGTGCTGCTCTTCTGCCTGCCTTGCAAGGTCATCCAGAAATTTCCTTTTGTTGGCACGGGTTTGGCGTTTTACTTCTTTGTCCAGCTGACTGTACTGTTCGCTATATATTTCCTTTAACCTGGGAGACTTTGCTTCTGTTTTCTTTCTTTTCATTTCTTTTCTCATCTCTATGGCGTTTAACGTTTCTGGTGTTATCCAGTCTTGTCTCTTTCTTTCCTGGAATCCCAAGCATGACGCACTGCTTTTCGAATTGTTACTGTAGTTTTATTGATATCGTCTGCTAGAATTGGCAGTGCGCATTTTTGGGGTCAATAGAATTAATATAAATTGATTTTTATACTTCACGGATTAATGAACGCGAAATACACGGTCAAATTATGACGTGTTAGCGTCGATACGGTCACGCTTCGTGACTTAGTTACTGTATCCTTGTTACGTTGTCCGTCAAGCCGTGAAGTCGTGTTTTACCTCCTTCCAAGGTTGATAGGCTTTGCTAATAGCCGTATTTATGTAATTTGATACCAGGACTCAGGGTCAGTCCAGATAATATTATATATAAGTGAATTCATTAAGGTTTATGATTAACTTCACCTGCGTTAAGATTAAGCGAATGGATTCCAAACGATACTTGAACTTTGGAATACGATTATTTATAAGTAGTTTTGGAGTCCGTAATTCACATGTACACATTTCGACAGACATCATGCTGCTGTTACTTTCCGCTTACTGTATTGATCCCATGCAGCCATGGCTAGCCTGTGAGAAGTCTGTCGAGGATTCTAGTTAAGTTAACCTCCTCCTTTCATATCGAGTTGATGACACGGTCCATCAAAAATACGCATTTGCTAATAGAATTATTTATGCTAATTTTGGCGGTCAAGTACAAGGAATTCAGAGTCCCAGATACATATAATCGATGTATGAAGCGTTTTTGAATTGAAACATCTATCGCAATATATTAAATGTCTTAACCTTTACAATTGCACGTCTGGTAACCTTTAGCAGACGGCGTTAATATCATACACCGTAACACCTGCGTTAAGGAAGGATCTTTTATAAATAGTTTGATTATTTTCGTCAAGACATCATGCGCTCACTTCTGGCTGTCTGGATCCCAGCAGCGCATGTACATAGCCATGATGGTCTGTCGACATGAATTCAATATGACACGGACGGAATAGAATATCTATGCAAGTACATTCTAATGAACTAGATGTGGATATTGTCCATGTATGACTGTCTTCGTATATGAACTGTTAATAAACCATGGACTCTAATTTGAAGACTTATCTACGTCGATACGTTACGGCTGTTTTGCTGCATTGACAATGTTGATTAGTATTACATTGAAGAACTCTTCCAATGATAAGATTTATAATATCATAATGAGCTCCGAAAGGAACGAATGTCTTCTTGGACAGTCAACACATAATGAGTCCGTATAACGGTGACCCTCATTTGAAGATTACAAACGAACGAAGCACGCATTCGCGATTCACAAAATAAGGAACCAGCTACAGCTCTGAACCAGTATATTCCTTATCAGCTTTACGGCATTATCAGCTGGTGGCCAGATGTGATGTGGAACTGTAATTTAATTGTCAAAATTTTCGAGTTGAAAGAAAAAAAATTCCCTTCAAGCGAAAATGGACACTTTTTGCGGGTACACCTAACGACAAAAGGTCAAACCTACGTCATCAATCTTTGCGTACAAGCCAGCAGCTGTTAATACAGTCCTCTTCAACGAAATACCGAATCAAAGTGGACAAACGGTATTCAACCAGAAGAAACACTTCATCAAGCAATGTATGGCAACTCCCGACACTTGTCTATGCCGTTGATGCATACTGGCATTGACCAGAGTAGATAACTGAGCACAAAAAGATAAGATTCATGTGTAACCTTTGTCGGTTAAATAGGCATACAATAGTCCATTTCGCCATTCTATAGGCATGTTTTTTTGCAAATCAGTGTTGACTGTTGTTTGTGTATATCTATTATGTTGTATTTTACGTGTTAGCGGGTTGGCTGGCGAGGGAGCTGAAACCTCTGGAAATGTCACGAAAAGCTGACCCCAGAGATTTCAGTCGTTCTTAGGGTTTATTGAAATTTTGCAATCTGTACGGGAGCCCCCTAACAAATTAACCAGGGAACTGTTCTACTCGACATTACAAGATTTCGATACTAAGTGTTTTAGCTGTGCAGTTCTGTGAATAACTGGTGTATTTTATTGTATTCAGTTTCATTTTATTGAGTTCTATATTATTGTGTGTAATCTATCCCGTCAATTCTAATCTTCCTATAACTTATTTCATAGATTTTGTATTAACCGTTATGAGTCCATTGTTACGTCACTGATTTTTGAGTACATGTTTCATCTTGACTTAGTTCAATCCTTGACCTTCTTAGTGTACTTCCAATTTTTTCTCTTTAGTTTATAGATTCATTTTATGTCTGAGATTGTCAGTGTGTGATGTGCTAATGTTCTGTACAGTTTAGTTTATTGTTTGTCTTAGTTATTCATTTCATATATTAATGAGTTAATAATGTTAGAAATTTATTATTAATAGAATAATACAATAATTTAATTAATTTTTACTAAATCATGTGATGACTTAGGTGATGTCATCTATTTGCAGTAGTAGTCCAATATACTATTGAAGCATATTGTAGATTATGACAAGGGCACAATAGCAAAATATATAGTGATAAATAACTTTGATTTATGGTTTGCCTTTAATAGGACAAACATATTAGATATTAATTAGTACATTTTCATAATACTACAGTGTTGACTTAGCACACATAATTGATTAAATAACATAATTATAGAGGGACAATACTCATATTTATTGGAGAATAATATTAGATGCATGATATAAATTCAGCATCATGGATTAATAAGGGTATACTACATTCGTATAATGTAATGGTTATACATTATTGATAGAAATTACTTTATTAACAAAATATTTGTTGAACTTACAACTACTATTAAGGGAGTTATTATAGACATTGAAATGGATACTTTCAGCATGAGGTCCGTGTTGAAGCAGATATATGAGGATGGTCGTCTCTATAATAAATTACAAGGCCCAGAACTTGAGAAATATGTAATGGATAAATTTTTAGTTCATGCTGCATTATATTTAAACAACTCTTCCTCACTTTAATCCAAATCACCGCGCAAGTCACTCTTTCATCCATTCAACTTTGGGCTTACCATCAACACGAAGAAAACAGAAATCATGTACCAACCAGCTCCTGGCACAGTTTATACTGAGCCAGTCATCAAGGTTAATGGTGAGAAACTGAATGTTGTGAACAGATTCACATACCTTAGTAGCACACTATCCCAGAACATTGTCATTGATGATGAGGTGAACACCAGGATCTCCAAAGCCAGCAGCACATTTGGCAGACTATACACCAACGTTTGGCATCGAAGTGGCATTAGTCTACAGACAAAGCTGAAGGTGTACAGAGCTGCGGTGCTTCCAGTGCTGCTATATGCATGTGAAACATGGACTGTATACAGGCGCCACGTAAAGAAGCTAAACCACTTCCATACAGTCTGTCTCAGGAAGATAATGAACATCAAATGGCAAGACAAGATGCCGGATACCGCCGTTCTTGACAGAGCTGGTATCCCTAGTATTGATACTATTCTGATGCAGTCACAAATTCGCTGGGCAGGTCATGTAGTCCGCATGCCAGACCATCGACTGCCAAAGATACTCTTTTATGGTGAGATGCAGAAGGGTAAACGCTCCCATGGTGGCCAAAAGAAGCGCTTCAAAGACACGTTAAAGACGTCATTGAAAACCTTTGACATAAACCCAGACACATGGGAAGCTGCTGCGCAAGACCGAACTGCTTGGCGCACATCTCTTCGTAAAGGTGCAGCAGCATGCGAATCATCCAGAAGAGCAGCAGCGGAACAGCGGAGACAAGCTAGAAAGGACCGTGAAATAAAACCTTCACATGAAGCAAACATTCCCTGCCCACACTGTCCAAGATCTTTCCAGGCCCGCATCGGGCTCTTCAGTCACCTTCGTACCCATAGACTAACCTAACATATTCTTAAATAATTGGATGAACAGAGTGGTCTTCATCACCCGTGATGGACGAACAACCATATTTAAATAAGTTTGCTGAGGATAATTTTCATTCCATTCCTCATTTGGCAATGGCTATCAGAGTTACTACGGGAGAAACTTCGTCTATATTTGGATCGCTACATTAATGTTAAGCAAAATCATATATTAAAGAACATACATCATGCGATAATTGATGATGTTCATGAGGGTCATAAAAGGACAGAACGTCAAGGTAAGGAGAAGGCCCCTGCTAGTGAGCTGCAGCAGTTGAAAATAGAGTATGAAAAGAAGTTGCTAGCTCAGAAAAAGGAGTTAGAGGTTAAGGCAATCTCATTTAAAAAATTACATGCCAAAGAAAAGGGTCTTAATATTGAACTTGAAGAGAAACATGCATCTTTAAGTTGGAAGTGTCATACACAATCGACTCAGATTCAAGAACTGAAGTCTGAGATTACTCTTTTGAAATTACAGGTTGATATGACAGAAGTAAAAAGATATCAGGTAGAATTAACTGATAATAAAGTGAAACAAGATAAACTCAATGAGGAAAATAGTGAACTAAGGTCTGAAGTTAGTTCATTAAGAAAATTGCTTGATCAATCAAAGAGTGTTGCTGATGAAAAATTAATTGCCTTCGATAAATTTCTGATTGATTCTCATAGAGATAATGAAATATGTAAGAAATTAATTGATGAATTGAAATCAAGATATGAAAAACTAAAGTCAAATTATGACTCTTTGATTTCGAAGTATGTTACATTGAAATTAGAGAGAGGAAAAAGGGAAAATGAGAGTGTATCATTTGATGACAATAATATAATGGATGTATGTCATACAGATAATGATAAATTTTATGAATGTTGTCTTAGACAGAAAAAAAAAGCCGGACGATGAGGTGACCTCATTGAAACTGATGCAGAAGGACCAGATAAGTAAAGTGAAATCGTCCACGCGTGATTTGGCATTATTGCGTGAAAATAATAAGACACTTATGGTTAATTCCCATGGAAGTAATGAGACTTGTGTCGCGAAATTGGTTTCAAGTCATTGCAAACGGGTTCAGTTAGATTTATAAACCAATCAACGATCGATTGACCGCTTTCAAAATGGCGGCGTATCACCGAAATGTGTATCAGACAGGAAATCGCCAAGGATAAATAAAAGCAGAAGGGAATCAGTATGAAAAGGATTTTACATTTCAGTACAGGGAAGGATTGTGTATAACTGCATATAAGAAGGAACGGTAGGAAGTTCTCATTTACGGAGATATATGCGTATTTCGGCTGCCCACAGTTACGCTAAAAGCGTGTAACCCACTTCTGTTCTAAATATTAAAATCAATAAATAACAGTTTGGGAATTTACATGGATAGGAAGATAGAGTTTTATCAGCTGTATAAAACAAGATAGATGGAACAATATGGATATTATATATGCTGAGAATGAGAAAGGCAAAATTTCAGTCGACGCACAGATCGGCTGAAATCAATGTTCGGGAAGGATTTCTCAGACCTAGGTTTAAGCTGTGACGTCGGTACCCTCCGATACGTCCGCGCTATACGTATTTAAAGCGTTTCGGTAAAACTGGAGGGATACACAACGAAAGAGGTTTGAGACAGATTGGAGGCAGAGTTTCGCCACTACCCATGAATTGTGAGCGGATCGCCAGAAACATTTTTAAGTCCAGTATCTGAAGTCTGAGGGTAAGCGAAATTATGATAACTACCGTGTATAATATTTGTTATTTCAGGTTCATATAGAATTCACAAAATATGCCTGTATAATAGTCATTGATATAATGTATTGTATTTTTAATATGATCTAAACATGTGCATTGTGGATGATTGTTGCTTGTACAAAAATTAATCACAAATAGCCCCACAGCCTAATGAAGATATATTTATCATATTGCTTTATCGCTTACGAAGATAAAGGCAGTCCCATGGCAGAGATTGTCATAGGGAAATGAAGTGTTAGAAACTTCATCATGGAAGATCCCAGTTTACGAGGTTAAGGTGACTAGTCCCCTTCCTCGCTGCCTTTGCCTTCCCTAGTTTGAGCGCACAACTTTGTGCCCATTTACAGATGGTAAAATGGAGTGTTCCACAGCCAGGTTTCAATTACAAAACTATGTAATTGTACTACCGAAGAAAGAAACGTGATCGCTTGGTCACTCTTTATTTATGTATTAATTTTGTGTAGATGCTAAGAATAGCATCAGTATTTGAATTTGTATTTGATATGATTTGGAAGGATCAAGTTATAGAAAGGGATGTATAGGAGCGGAATAAACCAGATGATGTTTATTACTGATATGTTAATATTAATTCTATATCATTGAATTGATGTTACTTGCTATGACTGTATAACTTTGACACCTGATGACTGACTTGTCTGACTTATGTGCTAGTCAGTTACACTTAATTGAAATGTTAATATTAATGCTATATCACTGAAATGATGTCCTTACTTACTATGATTGTATAACGGTGACATCTGATGACTGACTGGTCTGACATCTGTGCTAGTCAGCTACAAGTCTAGCCAGATACTAGCCAAGGCTGATATGTTGCAGGTTCCATGAAATAACTCAAACCAGACTGTCCAGTATCAGAAGCCGGTGTCGTTCATCCGAGGCAATCCCACAAAAGTGCAGGACCCCATAGAGTGAACTTCAACTGGTCATTGGCATCCCTACTGTTGGGCCTACCAAGTCTGATATCAGCAAAGGACAGTTCAGTTTCAGCAGTATCAAGTTGGAAAGATAAGTGTCCTGTTTGACACTGACCACCTATACATGTGAAACAGCCAATAGTTGAAAACAATAAGTAACCATACAGAAACTCAGTCAACTGATGACAGTTATCCTTAAAATTCAAAGGACTAATAACAGTGATTTCAGTAACTTTATTATTTTAGATCTTGAAGTCTAAACAGACAATAATAAATTGTGTGTAATTGTGTATATAATATTATATATATATATATATATATATATATCTATATATATATATAGTTATACATAGCTATATATAGATATATATATATATATTAGTGTATAATATATTAAACTAGTAGAAATAGAATATTAGTGTAATTTTAAACTATTTTGTACCTGAGGATTTATTCACTTCTTCCATTTTGTGGGTTCAGTGAATGTACATTTTACTTATCCCCTAGAATATAAGTAATCATAAGATAGTCACAGGGAGGAGACACCTTAAATCCTGGTACTACTTCTTACCAACTGGGCCAGGGTTTTCACAGTCTGACTATTTTTATGATAACAATACACCAGTGCTTATTTCTAAGACTGGGGTATTACTTGTAAGGTCAGAACTCTTTACTGGCATACTCTTACATAATAAATACTTTTAAATAACCTCCCGCTACAGTGGGGGCTCGTCTGCGGGATATATCTTTGATATTCCTGATCCAACTTTCTATTTCTGCTGTGTAGAAAAGTTTGTTTTGAAAATTTTTTTGGAAAGAGTAACCTAATAGGAAATAATTATATTTTTAGGAGTACCATTGAGTACAGATAAAGAAAGCTGTTTCATATATGGTGAAGTCAATTTAATTAACTTTAATTTTAATTAAGTTAATTATATTGTAGTAAATTAGTTTGAGTAAGATCATTTGCCCTACTAGACTACAGATACATCATGGCTGACTTGGTCAAATTTAGGTCTGCTACACTGCAGGTGGGAAAAGAGCTTGGCATGGATGGTGACGCTCTGATCCGGTATGTCACGACGGAATGTGAAAAGTACACCGAGAGAGAAGCAAAGCAATTAGAAGCAGAGAGAGAAACAAAGAAATTAGAAGCAGAGAGAGAGAGAAGCCAAGAAATTAGAAGCAGAGAGAGAAGCCAAGAAATTAGAATTAGAAGCAGAGAGAGAAGCCAAGAAATTAGAAGCAGAGAGAGAAGCCAAGAAATTAGAATTAGAAGCAGAGAGAGAAGCCAAGAAATTAGAAGCGGAGAAAGAAGCCAGGAAATTAGAAGCTGAGAGAGAAGAAAGGAGGTTACAAGCAGAGAGAGACCATGAGCTGAAAATGAGACAGCTTGATCTTGAACTTCAGGCTGGGACTATCACCCATGGTAATAGCTCACCTCATTCTGCGAATAGCTCTTTTCAGAACACAGCAAATGGGGCCATGAACTTTCACCTAGATCCATTTGTTGAAAAGGAGGACGCCATTGAGTCGTACCTGGATAGGTATGAAAGCCTAGCCTCTACATATGGACTGGAAAAGGAAAAATGGAGTCTAAAGTTATCCTAGGGATTGAGAGGTATTGCATATGATGTGTTTCTGAAACTCCCCAAAGAAGATCAGGAAAATTATGAAATACTAAAGCAAGCCTTACTGATCCGGTATGAAAAGAACTCTGAGGCATATAGGAAGAAATTTAGAACTTCTAAACCTCTACCTGGAGAAACATATAACCAGTTCTCAGCTAGGCTAGAAACGTATTTGTTGAAATGGAGTAGTTTAGGTAAGTATCAGAAAACCTACGAGGATCTGAAAGAAATGGTTATGTTAGAACAAGTGAAAGATTTCATGTCTCAAGAAATGAGGAAATTCCTTATGGAACAAGGAGCAGAGAGGCTGGAAGACATTTTGAAATGTGCAGAGAGATACCAAGCAGCTCAAGCTGAATTGGTAGGAACAAAAAGGAAGCAGGTAGAAGGATATAAGCCACCACCGCAGAATACCGATTTTGACCAGATGGATCAACCATACAGATACAAGCAAAGATTTGATAATAAGGACAAGAACCCTCAGACTCAGGAAAAGAAACCCTACAAACAGGGAGATAAGTGGTGCAAATTTTGTAAGATGAGCAACCACAACACTGATGAATGTGGGAGGAAAAAACCCCTTCATCATGCTGCATGTCTACAGGTGAGGACTTCTGTTAGGAAGGAACTGACTGTGAGTCAGAATAGCCTCCATCACCCACCTACACAGGAGATAGTGACTGTGAATGGCAAACAAGTCACAGGAATGTATGACACAGGTTTGTCCTATGATGCAGTCGTGTGTGCATCTCTGGTGTGCCCTGAACAAATATCCACAGAAACAGAAGATATTCAAGTGCCACTAAAAGGAACATCACCCCTTACTTTACCCATAGCAAAGATTCATGTAAGTTGTCGCTATGTGGAAGGTGAGATAAATGCAGCAGTGTTAGATGACCCCTTTTACCCCCAAATGTTGGGGCGTAAATATGTTTTCTTGGGAGACCTTGTAAAACCTATGGTTATGGCAGAAATCCAGACCAGGTCTGACTCCAGGAACATAGAGAGGGACACCAAGTTAACATTTCATTCGACTGAAATGAAACGGGCTCAAGAAGCAGACAGCATGTTGAAGCCTTGTTTTGGCAAATTATCAAAAACACATAAAGCTCCAAGGAAAGGACATTTCTATATGGAACATGGACTCTTGTACAGGAAAGCTGGCAGAGGGACGAAAAGTCATGGTCAAATTGTTGTACCATCCATCTATAGGAATAAGGTTATAGGCTGGGGACACATATCAACTTTGAGTGAACACCTGGGTAATGGTGCCACAAAACAAAGAATAGCCACCCAGTTCTACTGGCCAGGTATTACGGAAGACATAAATCAGTATGTAAATTCCTGTCCAGAGTGCACCTATGTAGATTCAGAAAGTCGACGGAAGAGTCTTCATCAAAAATCTACAAGCAAACCAGCAATCAGGGGTACTCCCGAGATTTGCACGGGAGGGGAAAGGAAACATCCCACACAGGTTCAATTGCAGTCTGAACCCCATGCACTGGAAAAAAGGAACAAATCACGTAGCGAAAATCAAACACCTACGGATTTGCGAGGGAAAACCACATCCAACTATCAACGAAAAGAGGGCGGTAAACTTCATGGGAAACCTACCGACCCCGTTTCACCAGCAGTAAGAGCCTGGATGAAAAGCCGAACAGGAAGGAGAGAGATAGTAAAGGATGAATATATTCCGGGAAAACAGAATGTGGGCGCAGATTTTCTAAGTCGCCATCCCACAGAGCTTGAGGAGGATAGAAGGAAGGAAAACTAACCTCGGAATGGTCGATTTGCAATTGTCTTGTACCCAATAGTTAAGCTAGATATCATCCAGCTTAAAATATGGGGGAGCTATGTCGCGAAATTGGTTTCAAGTCATTGCAAACGGGTTCAGTTAGATTTATAAACCCATCAACGATCGATTGACCGCTTTCAAAATGGCGGCGTATCACCGAAATGTGTATCAGACAGGAAATCGCCAAGGATAAATAAAAGCAGAAGGGAATCAGTATGAAAAGGATTTTACATTTCAGTACAGGGAAGGATTGTGTATAACTGCATATAAGAAGGAACGGTAGGAAGTTCTCATTTACGGAGATATATGCGTATTTCGGCTGCCCACAGTTACGCTAAAAGCGTGTAACCCACTTCTGTTCTAAATATTAAAATCAATAAATAACAGTTTGGGAATTTACATGGATAGGAAGATAGAGTTTTATCAGCTGTATAAAACAAGATAGATGGAACAATATGGATATTATATATGCTGAGAATGAGAAAGGCAAAATTTCAGTCGACGCACAGATCGGCTGAAATCAATGTTCGGGAAGGATTTCTCAGGCCTAGGTTTAAGCTGTGACGTCGGTACCCTCCGATACGTCCGCGCTATACGTATTTAAAGCGTTTCGGTAAAACTGGAGGGATACACAACGAAAGAGGTTTGAGACAGATTGGAGGCAGAGTTTCGCCACTACCCATGAATTGTGAGCGGATCGCCAGAAACATTTTTAAGTCCAGTATCTGAAGTCTGAGGGTAAGCGAAATTATGATAACTACCGTGTATAATATTTGTTATTTCAGGTTCATATAGAATTCACAAAATATGCCTGTATAATAGTCATTGATATAATGTATTGTATTTTTAATATGATCTAAACATGTGCATTGTGGATGATTGTTGCTTGTACAAAAATTAATCACAAATAGCCCCACAGCCTAATGAAGATATATTTATCATATTGCTTTATCGCTTACGAAGATAAAGGCAGTCCCATGGCAGAGATTGTCATAGGGAAATGAAGTGTTAGAAACTTCATCATGGAAGATCCCAGTTTACGAGGTTAAGGTGACTAGTCCCCTTCCTCGCTGCCTTTGCCTTCCCTAGTTTGAGCGCACAACTTTGTGCCCATTTACAGATGGTAAAATGGAGTGTTCCACAGCCAGGTTTCAATTACAAAACTATGTAATTGTACTACCGAAGAAAGAAACGTGATCGCTTGGTCACTCTTTATTTATGTATTAATTTTGTGTAGATGCTAAGAATAGCATCAGTATTTGAATTTGTATTTGATATGATTTGGAAGGATCAAGTTATAGAAAGGGATGTATAGGAGCGGAATAAACCAGATGATGTTTATTACTGATATGTTAATATTAATTCTATATCATTGAATTGATGTTACTTGCTATGACTGTATAACTTTGACACCTGATGACTGACTTGTCTGACTTATGTGCTAGTCAGTTACACTTAATTGAAATGTTAATATTAATGCTATATCACTGAAATGATGTCCTTACTTACTATGATTGTATAACGGTGACATCTGATGACTGACTGGTCTGACATCTGTGCTAGTCAGCTACAAGTCTAGCCAGATACTAGCCAAGGCTGATATGTTGCAGGTTCCATGAAATAACTCAAACCAGACTGTCCAGTATCAGAAGCCGGTGTCGTTCATCCGAGGCAATCCCACAAAAGTGCAGGACCCCAAAGAGTGAACTTCAACTGGTCATTGGCATCCCTACTGTTGGGCCTACCAAGTCTGATATCAGCAAAGGACAGTTCAGTTTCAGCAGTATCAAGTTGGAAAGATAAGTGTCCTGTTTGACACTGACCACCTATACATGTGAAACAGCCAATAGTTGAAAACAATAAGTAGAAATAGAATATTAGTGTAATTATTAAACTATTTTAACTGTACCTGAGGATTTATTCACTTCTTCCATTTTGTGGGTTCAGTGAATGTACATTTTACTTATCCCCTAGAATATAAGTAATCATAAGATAGTCACAGGGAGGAGACACCTTAAATCCTGGTACTACTTCTTACCAACTGGGCCAGGGTTTTCACAGTCTGACTATTTTTATGATAACAATACACCAGTGCTTATTTCTAAGACTGGGGTATTACTTGTAAGGTCAGAACTCTTTACTGGCATACTCTTACATAATAAATACTTTCAAATAACCTCCCGCTACAACTTGTAAGGAATTAATGGATGAAGTGCAATCAGAAAACGAAGAAGAGAATACAGAATCCGGTATTAGTGTTACTGTTTCCACCTCGAGTGATGATTGTTTCATTGATGACAGGGTGACTGCATTAGAAGCGTTACTCCTAGATGAGAAACAGAGATATGCTGACGTGGAAAAAGAAACACAACAACAGATCTATGAACTGTCAACAGCATTGATCACACTCGATTCTTTACGGGATAAGGAGAATAATATTAACACTAACTTGGATAAAATAAATAAGAAACAAAGGCAGTAGATTGCTTTCCTGACTTCTGAAAGTAAGAAATTGAGAAATAGGGTTGATTGTCTACTCGATGTACTAGCAGGTAAAAAATATATTGATGAACAACAGAGGGAATAAACGTATTTTACGACATGCAGTCAGTACTAAGTGTGATACTAAGGTGTCTACACACCCAGTGAAGATTATTAGATCATTCCGGGGGAAATATACTTTCCCTCGACAAGATACTACTGCTAATTCTGAAAATAAATGTTGGCGACATGATCAGCTGGCAACTGATCCAAAGAAAACTGTTGATGTTGTCGACATTAAAAAGGAGAGTACTAAGAATAATAAAATGTTGAAAAATAATGTTGGATTTAATATTAATGGAAAGATAACAAATAAAATTAATACCAGCACATTTAAAAAAAAGAATGTAGGTCGTTCTTTTGATCCGTCTACGACTACACGTGCTACAAATACATTATTACAGGGTAAGGGTCTCCATACTCAGGCCCAACATATTATTCCAGTCTACAGAAAGAATTATACTTACATGAGGGACATACATTGCAATGTACCTCAAGCAACTAAGGTTGCACATCAATCTTTTTCCCATGTTAGTGACAATGGTCCTACTTATATTGGGAAGGGTGCATATTCTCGCACCGTATTAGTGCGCAATCTGCCACACGACGTTACATGGCAGGCACTTAGTAATTTCTTTAATTACACGGCAGACGTTAAGTTCGTGCGTCTGTTGCCACCTACCAACAACAGGTATGGTGAAGCTCTGGTTACATTTCGTACCAACAGACATGCTCGAAAGGTTATCGAGCTTGACAATGGTGTTTATTTTCACCACCGTTCTTTGAGATTACAATTAGTACATGATTCTGCGTCACGCAGATAACAGGTTACATTAACACTGTTTGTCACATTCTGGATGACTCAGCATAGTCAGTCATCATCATTTTTTTTCTCTCTTTCCTAGTAATCTATTCGTACATATATTAGTTAAGGTAGACTCTTCTATTAGGTGATACTTTTGGTATCTTGTCTACTATGTCATTATACTAATCTGTCAGTGATTCAGGAAGAAGAATCTTCTTTTCCTGAGGTACAGATGTCTTTACTTGTACCAGTATTACAACCTATGGAATCTTGCCGTGATGTAACCATCTCTTTGTCGGTTATGTAGTAAAATCTGCGAGAATAATCGCTCATTTCAGTAAGATTTTAGTCATAAAATGATAATAAATAAACCCGCCCTATTGTGTCTGACGGTGATGCTCTCACACGCCAGCAACGCTGCCTTTTGTGCAGTGCTAAAGCCTATAGAACGATCCCACGGTAAAAATCTAACACGCGTTTTAGTTTCGGTTTCGAAAACGTACTACCAACATTTAACATTTTGCCAGATCTGCTGCATACATTCTGCAGCCAACACTTATAATTAACGATTTTGCGGAAGTGTGCCGCAAAATAACTATCTGAATTAACGTATTCTGTCAACTTTAACGCAAAATTTAGTAGCAATCCTTACATTTTTTGGTAGTGTTACACGATACAATACAAATTATTAACGCCAATTCTTAACCCGCCACGCCAACACCCGGCCTCGCTTGACACATTCTGCCATGCATATATACACGCTGCGACAAAGCCAACAGAGGCAAAACACGCAGACAATTTTTTTTTCTTTTCGCGGTAGTATTTCTGACGTCACTAAAACAAGTTAGTTATTTGAAAAATACATGCTGGCGAGATGAAAGTGAGGGAAAGATGGCGGTCTTGTGTAAAATAATTATTTGACGATCGACTATGACAAAAATTGAAAATCTAACCCAATATGAATCTGACCATAAAAATCATATGATAGTATAGCTTAGAGTTCACTGAGCAAGAATCTGTTTTAAATAATATGGTAGTCCAAGTATTAGCCAAGTTATTGAGAAAATACTAAATTTCTACGGACGCTCGACCAGACAGACTGTCGTTCCTGCTTGTTTTTTATAATGGTAGTAGGGACGCGAGCTTAGAAGAGAGGCATTGAGGAAATTCAAATTCGCTTGGGTAAAAAGAGTATAATAGGGAAAGGGGAGAGGTACGAAAAATGTAATTCAAAACGAAACATCTTTTTGTATTGTGCATAACTAAAGCAGACTGGCCAATCGACTACCAGACGCAGTGTATGTTTGGAATTGTTTTTGTTTTTCAAAAATTGCATTTGAATTCTGGTAGTCGCAAGCTTTCGATTGGCCAGTGCTACTAAATATTAGCAAAAAGCTTTCACTATTCATTGCCAGTTGAACAAAACTTTTATTCAGATACGCTGAGAACAGCTGTGATAAATTTAAAAGTAAATTAAATAAATAAATAAGTATTTCACAGTCTGGACGGATCAGAAGAAACTGAGGCCACTTCTTTGCAAGTCAGCGTCATTTGTTTATATTTCTTGAAAATTTGTGGTAAGAATGCTTTATGAATTCATATGTTTAATCCCACTGCCGAAGTTAGATACTGCTATTGGGGGAAAGTGAAGGACATGTCGGGAGCAGACATTGTTGAGGCCTCACATTGAAATGTATCTAACTGTTGTATGTTGTCATGATTATGTTTGAATATTATTGCATTAGAAAGATGTTAGTAAGCCTCTGTGTTCCATGAACACTGTTAAACATGCCTGAAGCATTTATATTTTTAAAAAAAAGAAGAGAAAAACATATAAAAGGAAATGTGGTTACCCCACATTATTTTATTGAGGAAAACTATGTAAACGTACAGTGGCGTATCTGCCATAGGGACCTGAGGTGTGGTCACAGCAAGGTGGGAGTCATGAAAAACTAGGGGCGAGTGCACCTGAAATGCACGCGAGGCTGACCCCATATCACAGCAGGGAAATAAATAATATCAAAAGTGATCAGATATAAAAGGCCAGGGTGTCCTTTTGTTGCAGAGGTTTTATTTCCTGTTGCCGGCTGGTAACAGGAAACCTGAGAAGTGACGATAACGCCAAGAAGTCTCCGACAATTCATGTATGCTGTCAAGAGATAACAGCAGGAGCTTGGGTGTGTGATGTTATATCGATATTTCTGCAACTACACACTATCTTATCATTCAACAAGAAACCCCAGGTGATATGTTAAGTACCTGGGTATATCTGACAGTTTCGTTATAAATAAACACTGATATTTCAAATCATACTCAGGAAGTTTATGGGGTATGAAGATAATACAGCCCCTCATACACAGTGACTCTCCCTCTTAGATGAATAAAGTGTAAGCTGTGAACATTCCAACAGGAAAGACATATATTAACTTTATAGTTATTGGGCAGATTGCCCACACACATTTTTAGTTGATCTTTTCTGTAAACTATCTTGTCCTCATTTTCAAAGACCTGTCCAAAAGATATGACTGGACAGGCAAAATAAATTGTTCAAAAAATTATCAAATTTAAAGAAAAACTTAACCACTGGTTTTTATTCACTTCCTCATAGAAACTTAAAGTGTTTTTGTGTTGTGTACCATCATTTCATTTCTCCCCTAGACACTAGGTACATCATACACCAGACACTAGAGCCAAAATAGTGACCGTGTGAGATCTAGGGAGGTAGCGTTAGGTTCCCTGCACATAATTCATCATCATCATTTATAGAGTCAGGGGCCTACATGTGCGTGACCTCACACGGTTAATACATACACGGATTTCATTCTTTTAGGATACCATCATAACCTCCCAATCAAAATCTAACTTTGCTACAGGTTACACCGCAACAGCATCATCAGATTGCTGATCTCTTACAATCATTTCCAGATGTGCTGACAGACGTACCTGGTCGCACATCAGTGATTACTCACAACATTACTCTTAAAGATGATACACCAATTCGTGTACATCCTTATTCTGTCCCACTACACTTTATCAGCAAAACGACTCAGGAACTTGAGCAGATGTTGTCGTTAGGTATTATCGAGACTAGTACCTCACCATTTTCGTCACCTTTAGTCATTGTCCGAAAGAAGGACAACAACATTCGCTTATGCGTTGATTATAGGAAGCTAAATGCTCAGACCATAGCTGACAGTGAACCACAACCCAATATTGCCGACTTACTTTCTCGTCTGTCCAATGCAACACTTTTCACTAAGATAGATCTAACTAAAGGTTATTGGCAGATACCACTAACCGAAAAGGCCAAATATTACACAGCGTTTTCCACTCCACAAGGTCTATACCAGTGGAATGTGATGCCTTTTGCGCTTATGAACGCTCCTGCTACCTTTATTCGCATGATGCGAACAATTTTATCAGGTAGACCAGACATCATTACATACATTGACGACATATGTTTATTTAGTTCATCATTTGAGGAACATTTTTCAGGGCTTAGATGTGTTTTGGAGATATTAAGAGAAAACCATTTAACCGCTAAACCTACGAAGATACAAATAGCATTTCAGGAGATAACCTTCCTGGGACATATTATTGGGGCTGGACGTATTCAAACTGTTCCCAGTACAGTATCTAAAATTTTTAATTTATCGGTTCCTCAAATGAAGAAACAGGTTAGGAGTGTATTAGGTCTAGTCCAATACTACAGTAGATTCGTACCTAACTTATCATCCATCACGGCTGTCTTGTCATCATTGTTAAGGAAAGACATGCCGTTGAAGGTAAATTGGACTGACGAATGCGACAAAATTTTTCGCATGATACTAAACATCTTTTCAAATCCACCAATTTTGAGATTACCAGATACTTCTAAAAAGTTCTTTCTTCGTACAGATGCCAGTAATTACGGTATCGGAGCTTGTTTACTTTAATATCACGACAATATACTCCATCCCACGATGTACATATCAAGAAAACTGAAGTTACCTGAAACCAAATATTCTACTGTGGACAAAGAGTTGCTGGGCGTAGTTTGGGCAATAACGAAACGTGAAAAATTCTTGTTGGGAGCACTTTTCGTGATACAAACTGACCAGAAGGTGGTGACATCGTTACGTCGCTCTAACCACAAAAGTCCCAAACTTGCCAGATTTTCGATCCTATTACAGCCGTATGACTTTGTCATCGAAGCCATACCGGGACAAGAAAATATAACTGCTGATGCACTTTCCAGACATCCTACTGAAGTGGAATAATAATTGTCCACAGGTTAAAAATAAGGCCTGAACAAGATTGACTCTGGAACTATCACTTATTCCTGCGACGACAATGATATGAACCACCTCCATACGAATGACACTTCCAATAGTTGCAGTGAATCAATCAATATATACAGTTTCCGAAAGAAGATTCGTGACAGCAAGAGACATAGTTCGATGGTTCTTTTCTACCGTTTGGACTTTGGTTAGTGTCCAATCGTGCTACAACTCATTACGATATGGCTGGAAATATGATATGAATCCTAGCTGAACATTTAACGTTACGCTACAGAAATTGACTAATTCAACACGATAAACATTTATATCCAATCAGGAACGAAACTTAGTTGAACAGTTTTAAATTTCTTCTCCAAAGGAACTTTCAATAATTTCGCAAAGGACATAACGACGACTGGATCTTCATATCCGACATTATTAAGTTTAATAGTTATTAAGTTAATAAAGAATATAATAAAATTGAAGTGTGATAATAATATAAAAAGAAGAAATTGTGTCAAAAGAAAGAAAAAAATGAAAAAGAACAAAATAATATCACACAAAAAGAAAATACTTAAAATGTTTTATTTATGAATATGATAGCTGTTATATGCATTTAGTTAAGATGTTCACATGAAATGTATGAATATTTTTTTCTTTTATTAATTCATTAAGTTAATTAGTTAATCATTTCTCGACACTCATAATTAAGTTTAAACACACATAACTAAATTAATTTACA
This sequence comes from Oreohelix idahoensis, assembly GCA_024509875.1. Taxonomy (NCBI): domain Eukaryota; kingdom Metazoa; phylum Mollusca; class Gastropoda; order Stylommatophora; family Oreohelicidae; genus Oreohelix; species Oreohelix idahoensis. Next base: position 19,829 of record JAMPIV010021009.1, read on the forward strand.
CTTTACCTTTTTCTTTACTTTACTTGTCCTTACTTCTCATGTCTTTTATTATGCCACTATCTCTCAGTTTATTTAACTAGATGTTAATTAATTAATACCTTACATGCTTACTATGATTAATTATTTTAATTTTAATTAGTTAGATTAATTTTCTTTACATAACGCTTCATTAGTCACTCACAACAGTCTTTAAGTTCAGTAGATAATTATTTAGCGACATTTGACACCCCTTTGTTTAATATAATAACGTTATATGACTGATATATTATCGACATGACCACGACACTGTTCTAGACAGAACATCGTACGCCATATGTCGGGTTTTGTTAAATTTTTTTTATATGTTTGAGTGAGATAGTCCAAAAAAATCTATCTAATAGATTTTTTTTCCCCGGCGGGCAGGGAATTGTTACGGTAGTTTTATTGATATCGTCTGCTAGAATTGGCAGTGCGCATTTTTTGGGTCAATAGAATTAATATAAATTGATTTTTATACTTCACGGATTAATGAACGCGAAATGCACGGTCAAATTATGACGTGTTAGCGTCGATAAGGTCACGCTTCGTGACTTAGTTACTGTACCCTTGTTACGTTGTCCGTCAAGCCGTGAAGTCGTGTTTTACCTCCTTCCAAGGTTGATAGGCTTTGCTAATAGCCGTATTTATGTAATTTGATACCAGGACTCAGGGTCAGTCCAGTTAATATTATATATAAGTAATTCATTATGGTTTATGATTAACCTGCGTTAAGGAAGGATCTTTTATAAATAGTTTGATTATTTTCGTCGAGACTTCTTCTTCTTCTTCTCGTTCGCTGTTGTTTAGAAATGTCTACACAAGAAGTCCGGTTTTCTGGATGTATGTTGCTGTGGTTGAAAGTTCTTCAAGACTCCCAAACAGCTTTGTGTGGATGTGCGTCTCTGTGGGCCAATGTTCAGTTCGCAATTGACTAAGCATGTGGCAGTCTTGCAGGATGTGTTCGGCTGTCTGTGCTGCCTGTCCACACGTACATAGGGGTGATGGGACCAATCTCAGTCTGTATAAGTGACTGTTCAGTCTGTTGTGTCCTGTTCTCATACGGAACAGGATCACATGTTTTGCTCGATCAAGATATTGATAGTTGTCTCTTTGTTGATCAATTTTCCTGATGGCCTTGATAAGGGTCTTCTTTTCCTGGAATGTGATTGTTTGTTCTTTTTGTTCCTGTGTTGCTCCCTCTTTTGCTAACATATCTGCTCTCACATTTCCTGGTATGCCACAGTGTGATGGTATCCACTGTAGCACTACCCTTCTTTTGATATTTACTTCGCATAGGACTTTGTTTAATTCTGGCAGTTTATCACTGTTGAGGGCTTGCAGAACTGACATTGCATCGGTAAGGAATACAACCTGCTGACATTGGCTTATTGTGTTATTTATTATTCCTGCAGCAATGCTTATGGCCTGTACTTCAGCAGCATAGTTTGAACAGAATATTCCAGTAGGTGAACAGGTGGATTCATTTTCTTTGTCTGGATAGACCACATAAACTCCTGCGCCTCCGTTCTTCACTGCTCTGGTTGCAGATCCATCAGTATATACTTGGATCCATGCTTCTCTGGGGTATAGTTCTTCAATCATGTCACATGCTGCTATTTTCCTTTGGAGAGTATTTTGCTCTCCCATGGGGCAGGTGGTAGTTATGGAGGTCTTAATACTGAAATTTTTGATGTTGTTCCCATGGGGTTGGGAGGAGTGTGGGAGTTATTTCCTTAGTGATGTCTGGTAGTTCATCCTTGTATGTTCTAATTAGTTTTTTGGACCGATGCACAAAACTGCTTCTCTTCAACCTCCCACTGGCTAAATCTCCAAATCTAGTTTTCATTGGATGTGCGGGCATGTTCTTGTACTTTTCTGCTTGGATCAGGGTCTTAGTGTCTCGTCTGTATAATAAAGGTGGAATGCCTGTGATTTTTTCCATTTCATTTATTGGTGTGGTCTTCATGGCACCCGTGATCAACCTAAGCGCTTGATTTTGTACTTTATCTAAGGCTTGTAGGTGTGATTTGGCTGCTGTAGACCATGCTGCTGATCCGTACTCTAATATAGGTCTTATTGCACCTGTATACACTTTCTTTAGTGTTGTTTCGTTAGCTCCCCAACTTGATCCAGCTATTTTCCTCAGTATGGAAAGTTTTCTTCTCGCTTTAGCCTCTGTTCTCTCGATGTGGTGCCTCCATGTCATTCTCTTATCTAATGTAATGCCCAAGTACACCGGTTCCTCATCTGTTTGGACATGTATATTTCCAAGTCGTATCTCTCCTGCTTTGTCTTTGTTGGAGAGCGTGAAAAGTGTTGTTGATGATTTTTCAGCGTTGATCTGCACCATCCATTTCTCTGCCCATGCTGCTATGTTGTCTGCTGCCCTTTGTATTCGCTTATTAGCGATAGCTAGATGTTCTTCTACACACCACACCACCAAGTCGTCAGCGTATAGGGCAGCTCTCACACCTTGTGGCAGATCGTGGATGAGGTCATTGATGAATACAAGGAACAGGGTTGGAGACAATACTGAGCCTTGAGGAACTCCATGTTTTAGGAGGATTTTCTTGCTGTTGTGACCTTCCATAGTGACTCTTGCTTTCCGATTGTGTAGGAACGACTGGATCCATTTTCTCATATTAAACTTGATTCCGTTCCTTTGCAGTTTTACTATTAACCCGTCTTTCCATACTTTGTCAAAAGCTTTTTGGAGATCTATCCATAGGGTAAAGACTTTTCTCTTTTCTTGGAAGGCATCTTCAACGATCTGTGACAGGTATGTGATTTGGTCTTCTGTGCTGCTGCACTCTCTAAACCGTCGAGACATCATGCGCTCACTTGATAGGCTTTGCTAATAGCCGTATTTATGTAATTTGATACCAGGACTCAGGGTCAGTCCAGATAATATTATATATAAGTGAATTCATTAAGGTTTATGATTAACCTGCGTTAAGGAAGGATCTTTTATAAATAGTTTGATTATTTTCGTCAAGACATCATGCGCTCACTTCTGGCTGTCTGGATCCCAGCAGCGCATGTACATAGCCATGATGGTCTGTCGACATGAATTCAATATGACACGGATGGAATAGAATATCTATGCAAGTACATTCTAATGAACTAGATGTGGATATTGTCCATGTATGACTGTCTTCGTATATGAACTGTTAATAAACCATGGACTCTAATTTGAAGACTTATCTACGTCGATACGTTACGGCTGTTTTGCTGCATTGACAATGTTGATTAGTATTACATTGAAGAACTCTTCCAATGATAAGATTTATAATATCATAATGAGCTCCGAAAGGAATGAATGTCTTCTTGGACAGTCAACACATAATGAGTCCGTATAACGGTGACCCTCATTTGAAGATTACAAACGAACGAAGCACGCATTCGCGATTCACAAAATAAGGAACCAGCTACAGCTCTGAACCAGTATATTCCTTATCAGCTTTACGGCCTTATCACTTATATATTGTTGAAATGATGTTGAATTTCTAGTCAACATCATCAGTCGCTGTACTTTCCTGGTTTTTGGCAAGATTGTATCGTCTGGTTTGGTTTGGTTTTTAAGGACTATCTTCATTGCACACGGACAACGCCATCAGTGCTCCGATCTCCTTCCTCAGTTCACATAAGGAGGATCTCAGAGCAGTGCACGAACTGCGTAGCACCAGCGAGAATCCCAATGTGTGTATATACTGTATAGGAATCATACATTCTATAACTATTTTTGTGGTGGGTTGATTTCCAAATTTTTAAATTATGCCACGGCAGCGGCCTTATGGCCTACTCTTTACGATTTTCCAACTGCCGTTGGATTTTTAACGCGCGCAACTTGCACACGGGACCTCATATTTTTTCGCCCTTATCCGAGAAGGCTAGGCATCCGATCCATGAGACCAGGGGGGAGTATGACATAATTAGGACCACTGGTTCTGAAAAAAATTATTTCCATAAATTATAATCCCTCAACTGGGATTCGAACCCGGTACCTCTTGAATACGAGGTGGACGCTATACCTCTTAGCCACTCCGATCCCCCTTGTAAAATATTGTTTCATGTTTTGCAGTTGGGGCATCAGTTTTCATGCCAACGGCTTCCTTTCGGCTTTCACCACTGACAGTCATACGTGCCTGAGACTCCGGATGTCCGTCCCGCATCAAAATTTTCCATTTGTTGCAGTTTCCGTAATTGTTCAGTTTTTTACATAGGCAGGGGTGTCGGCCCTGCACTAACATCCCCCCTCCCCCTCTTCCCCCCCCCCCAATAGAGGACCAGGGTACCAGCTTTTTCTGACCCCTACACGCGCAGACCTGTCCAGCTTGGTTGAACCTACCAGGAGTAAAACTCCCGCTGGCATAGCTCTGGGGGTTGTCAGGGTACGCATGCTGTCATGACGCTACAAGGTATAGGTACCATTGATGCAGACAGATACACATAGAGACAGATTTATGATTAGACACACAGAAAGATACACAGAAAAACAGGCCGACACATAGACAGACATAGAGATGGTTACATAGAGAGAGCTATATGAAAAGACATACAGACAGATACACAGAAAGATAGGCAGACAAATAAACAGACAGAGAGATGGTTACGTAAAGATAGAGATATTAATAGACATACAGACAGGTATACAGAAAGACATTCAGACGCATAGATATACATAGAGATGGTTACATAGAGACAGATATATGAAAAGACCTACAGACAGATACACAAAGAGATAGACAGACAAAGAGGTGGTTACATAGGGAAAGATAAATGAATAGGCATACAGAGAGATACACATAGAAATAGAAAGACACATGGATAGACAGAGAGATGGATACGCTGAGAGGTGGATACACTGACATAGATATATGAAAAGACATATCGACAGATACACAAAGATAGACACATGGATAGACAGAGGCGGAAACCCAGAGATACAAACAGACACATGCATAGACAGACAGATACATAGAGAGACAGATATATTGGTAGACAGGCAGACAGATATACTCGTACACACAGGTGTTCGCGTGGATCGGCAAACATACAAATACACACAGAGAACAACCGACGCATGGATAGAGAGACAAAGAAACATCTATAGACAGACAGATATACATAGAGACAGGGAAATGCAGATAGATAGATAGATAGATAGATAGATAGATAGATAGATAGATAGATAGATAGATAGATAGATAGATAGATAGATAGATAGATAGATAGATAGATGGATTGGGTGGATGGATTCAGAAATCAACATTGAAAAAACAAATTAATACATCTGTAAAAGGATAGACAGACAGACAGACAGACAGACAGACAGACAGACAGACAGACAGACTGACAGACAGACAGATAGATAGATAGATAGATAGATAGATAGATAGATAGATAGATAGATAGATAGATAGATAGATAGATAGATAGATAGATAGATAGATAGATAGATAGATAGATAGATAGATAGATTCAGAAATCAACATTGAAAAAAAAACAAATTAATACATCTGTTAAAAACTTCCTCAAAGAGAAACCGCTGCAGTGTTGGCTTCATGCCCTATAAGGAGCAAAGACAGATGATAATGACAACTGCACCAACAGTATCTTCAACACGGAAATATGACATGACTAGATTTGACATGACGCTCAGTGTGAGCAACCCTGAGCCCATATCAGTAAGGAATCAGCAATTGGTACAGACAGATACCTTCACATACCTAGGAAGCATAGTAACACCAGACGGCGGGGCAGGCAAAGACATCAACATCAGAATGAACAAGGCAAGAACAGCCTTCTTTAGCCTAAACAACATCTGGAAGTCCTCCCAATACAGCACAAGCACAAAATTAAGATTATATCAGAGCTGTGTGCTTTCTGTGCTTCTCTATGGTGCGGAATGCTGGAGAGTTACAGAGAAGGAAATGTCGAAATTGTCCTCCTTTCACACAACATGCCTAAGAAAAATTCACCGAATCTTTTGGCCGAATACCATCACTAACCAAGATCTGCTTACTCGTAGCAAGCAAGAAGACATGCACACCATCATAGCTGGCAGACGCTGGAGCTGGGTTGGTCATGTCCTCAGAAGAGACCCCGATGCCATCACAAGAACAGCTATGCTTTGGACCCCTGAAGGAAAACGAAAGAGAGGCCGACCAAAAACAACCTGGCGGAGGACTGTGGAGGCTGAGATGCAGGGAATGAACCAGAGTTGGGGCACTGTACGAAGGATGGCCACCGACCGAGCAAAGTGGAATCAATTTGTTGTTGCCCTACAAGACGCCACTAGGTGTGATGGCCACTGACTGCTTTGACGGTCGGCGGCTAAGGATCAAAGAAGAAGAAGATTTGACATAGTGGAAATAAGACATGACTAGATTTGACATAGTGGAAATAAGACATGACTAGATTTGACATAGTGGAAATATGACATGATTAGATTTGACATAGTGGAAATATGACATGACTAGATTTGACATAGTGGAAATAAGACATGACTAGATTTGACATAGTGGAAATAAGACATGACTAGATTTGACATAGTGGAAATAAGACATGACTAGATTTGACATAGTGGAAATAAGACATGACTAGATTTGACATAGTGGAAATAGGATATGACTAGATTTGACATAGTGGAAATAAGACATGACTAGATCTGACATAGTGGAAATAAGACATGACTAGATTTGACATAGTGGAAATACGACATGACTAGATTTGACATAGTGGAAATGAGACATGACTAGATTTGACATAGTGGAAATAAGACATGACTAGATTTGACGTAGTGGAAATACGACATGACTAGATTTGACATAGTGGGAATAAGACATGACTAGATTTGACATAGTGGAAATAAGACATGACTAGATTTGACATAGTGGAAATAAGACATGACTAGATTTGACATAGTGGAAATACGACATGACTAGATTTGACATAGTGGAAATAAGACATGACTAGATTTGACATAGTGGAAATAAGACATGACTAGATTTGACATAGTGGAAATATGACATGACTAGATTTGACATAGTGGAAATATGACATGACTAGATTTGACATAGTGGAAATAAGACATGACTAGATTTGACATAGTGGAAATAAGACATGACTAGATTTGACATAGTGGAAATAAGACATGACTAGATTGGCCTACTGACATAGTGGCTTGCTTCTCGAAACAAAGGGGCTCGGTGCAAAACCGGCCGCGTCACGCTACAACCTAGCTGTGAAAATGGTTACCTGGCTGCTCTTGAGTTAGGAAGGCGAAGGCAGCGACGACAGGATCTGATTATCTCACCTAATAAAGCTGAGACCTAATACAGTTGAATTCTCCAACAACATCAGCCCCCTACGACTATCAGCTCGTCACTTGCCTACGGCTATCAGCTCGTCACTTGCCTACGGCTATCAGCTCGTCACTTGCCTACGGCTATCAGCACGTCACTTGCCTACGGCTATCAGCTCGTCACTTGCCTACAGCTATCAGCTCGTCACTTGCCTACGGCTGTATCTGCTAATGCACTTTCTTTCTTCTTGTTTTTCAAACTTTATTTCGGCAAAGCATCAGGTTCCTGGAGTCCAGAAATAAATAAAATACGAAAAAAGAAAAAAAAAATTAATAAAAAACCAGACACGCTAATTTACATTTGTACATAAAGACTTGGTAGACATTTTCTTGAAGTGCAATATGGCGTTTGTCATGTCCTGAAGTCTGCATTACCATATTTCTCTCTTCCATTCTTTCGCAAATCGTCTTTCATCTCTTGTATTTCACTGACCACCTCCAGTCCTTCCTCTATCTAATCTGAATCCATTGATCGCTCGAATTCAGCCACACCCACTTCTGACCCACGAATTGGTTGTGGACTTTGGTCAGAAAGTATTTTGGTCGTGACATCTGTTTACTCTTGAAGGGAACGGCATTGTGCCAATGTTGTTTAACTATCTGAAAGTGCTGTTCTTTTAGGGGACAGGTTTTGATATAACTGCTGATGATGATAATAGAGAACGAACGAACAAACGAGCTTTATTTTCGAAGGGTTAGTAATTGTGTGCGCAGGCCCGTCTAACATTCTGCCCCACTCTTATTTAACTTGCATACTATATCCTTTCATTCCCACATGTTATTTTAAGTATTAATTTAAAGGCATGCAATATTGTAAAGGTAATATAACAGCATACATTTACAGTATACAATCATAATCAAAATCAAGTATGTTTTTTTAAACAAACAAGAAAGTAATGAAGAAAAAAAACCAAACAAAGAACAGAAGCAAAAAAAGAAAAATAATAAGTAAATAAATAATGTAAAATAAACTAAAAAAAAAAAAAAATTCGTAAAGTAAATCAATAATTCGAACATAATCAGATTATGGTTATGCCATTATGATGATGACGATGAAGAGATAGATCATGTTTTCTTGTCACTCACTGTGAATCCTGGAGACACAGCTCCTGCATGTCCCTTTTCAGGAAGGCAACACTGAAACGTTAATGTACTCTCACAGCGGGGATTTATGAAGCACTTTGTTTAACATGATGAGGTCACCAGCCGCAGGCACAGCCTTACAATAGTTGCCTTTAATGGCGTGCATGAGGGGGAAAAGTCATGTTCTTTCTTTGTCTCCTCAGAGATATCATTAAACTATCCAGGACATAAACAGCACCTGCTAAATAAACTTCCACAACAATTGGAAGAAAAAAGGTTGGAACTGTGCTTAATGCAGTCAGCTACTCATTGCTTGACTGCTTGCGTCAGCGAACCAGAACTGACCAAGATCCTACTCCACCTCCAAGTGGTGGTCCTGGAAACAGGCTGCATCACTGCAATACATTACACATACGGTAATGTATTTTCGAAATTTCACATTAAAATAACGTACAGTACAGTACATACATTGGCCAGTAACATAGGCGTTTATTATGACTATCAAGACATATGTACTGTATTATAGGTTATATATGTACTGTACCATTATACGTCTGTCATCGCAATCGCTTTGTACTGTATACAAGAGACATGAGATACACGTGTTGCGTGCGGGAAGCTGTTGCTTTCGCTACGTCCCGTTACGTCCGCTTCGTCCTGTTCTCCGATCGGGATTTCTGAACTCTATTGTAACCTTATGGGACCACGGACGTATATGCGGTCGGATGTTGTCCGAACGGACGTTATGCGGCGCATGACTGTACTTGCAAGTGTGATTCTTTGTAGGACGGGGGAACCAAAGGTAGAATCCCGCCCCGGGTGCCAAATACTTTAATTACGCCTCTGTATCAATGTGCTTTTACAGCTGTGGTTACTGTATCACTGTGTTTTACATAAATTCTTTCCAACCTGCATTCTATACAAATAATGTTGAACAAGATCTTCTGTTCTCCACAACTTCACTTTATTATTACTTATAGATGTACACAATAAACATTATTGAAATCACAACTACAATCTCTAAATCAGGCCCATCCTAGGCTCCGCTAAGACATCCTTCACCTTCAAACTTGCTGAGCTTCAAAAGCTAATTTCGCATCCAGCACACATGAGCCCTTAACTCCCCAACGGGAACACCAGGAGGTCTAATCGGATCAATGATTAATCCAAGTCCTCGCGTCCAAGTAGAAGCAGCCGACCCCAAGTCTTTCAAACTGGGTTGACCCTAGCGGGCTCAATGAAAAGTAATAAACCGTGCCTGTGCAAACATATTGACATCTGCTCCATTCTTGTGGCCTGCGGTGGTCAGCTGATAGGGCAAGAATATGTCCAGACCAGAAATGTCCATATTTCGCTGTTTGTCAAACTTTTACATTGCTTTTATTGACTTTTATCTTGAGTTAATAGTTTCCGATGCTGAAGCGATTATAGCTGTAAATTATTATTATTTTTTTTTAAGAAAAGGAAAGAAAGAAAGCAAAAACTGGCTGTTTCATATCTCTTAAGTTTGACCTATCTAACGCCCAGGTCTTTTTCTCACCTCTTGTTCTATTGGTATTCGCCCGGTTCGTTCCATTAGTTTCCCCTTGGCCAACTTATTACACCATTTCAATTTTTTTGTTTTCTATTCTCTGCATGCACCCAGTCATAGAAGTCTGCAACTTTCTGATTTTTGTTCTCCATGTTACGGAGCCATACAATAGGATTACTCTCACGTTTTGGTTGAATATCCTTCCTTCCATTTTTTTCCGTTGTACTTGATTACTTTGAGGGAGCCGCGGTAGCATAGTGGTTAGTATACTGGCTTCCTAGCTCAGTGTTCTATGGTTCGATCCCCAGATGAGGTGGGATTTTTTTTAGGCCGCAACCGGCTCCTGGGTCGACCCAGCCCCAACTGGGTACCAGAGCAACTTCTGGGTACCAGAGTAACCCTAGTGTGCTGTAGCGAATTCTGTGAAATAATCGCTAAATTCAGTAAGATTTTAATCCTATGATAATAAATAAACCCGACCGTAAGTGTCTGCTCGAAGTCGTCTCTACGCAAGTATAGCGCTGCCTTTCGTGCAGAGGAAATGCTTATAAAACGATCCCGCCGTAAAAATCTAACCCGCTTTCCTAGTTTCGGTTTTGAGACTTACAATTAACGATCTGCCAGAACTGTGACACCAACCTACCGTCTGAATTAACGTACGATTTTAACTTTAACGCTCAAATTAGTAGTAACTCGGACATTTTCCAGTAGCAAGAACGAAACGATAGTAATAATTAACGCCAATACTACCAACGCTTGGCAAAAACCCCTCTTCGTTCTGCACGTGGGACTCTGTTAGACAAGCCAGAATACATAAACACACAGACAGTGTTCCATTCTCGCCGAGTAGTGTATTTGTGACGTAACACATCTAGTTGGTTTATTTGAATGAAAAAAATGATAGAAAAGGAGGGGGAAAGATGGCCAACTTTTGGAAAAGTTGAAATTGACGATTAACAGTGACAAAACTGAAAATCTAAACGACAAATAATATAGCCATAAAAATCATATATAAAGATAGCTTATGGTCCCATGAGCAATAATATATTTAAATATATCTTCTTCTTCTTTGATCCTTTGCCGCCGACCGTCAAAGCAGTCAGTGGCCATCACACCTAGTGGCGTCTTGTAGGGCAACAACAAATTGATTCCACTTTGCTCGGTCGGTGGCCATCCTTCGTACAGTGCCCCAACTCTGGTTCATTCTTTGCATCTCAGCCTCCACAGTCCTCCGTCAGGTTGTTTTTGGTCGGCCTCTCTTTCGTTTTCCTTCAGGGGTCTAAAGCATAGCTGTTCTTGTGATGGCATCGGGGTCTCTTCTGAGGACATGACCAACCCAGCTCCAGCGTCTGCCAGCTATGATGGCGTGCATGTCCTCTTGCTTGCTACGAGTAAGCAGATCTTGGTTAGTGATGGTATTTGGCCAAAAGATTCGGTGAATTTTTCTTAGGCATGTTGTGTGAAAAGAGGACAATTTCGACATTTCCTTCTCTGTAACTCTCCATCATTCCGCACCATAGAGAAGCACAGAAAGCACACAGCTCTGATATAATCTTAATTTTGTGCTTGTGCTGTACTGGGAGGACTTCCAGATGTTGTTTAGGCTAAAGAAGGCTGTTCTTGCCTTATTCATTCTGATGTTGATGTCTTTGCCTGCTCCGCCGTCTGGTGTTACTATGCTTCCTAGGTACGTGAAGGTATCTGTCTGAACCAATTGCTGATTCCTTACTGATACGGGCTCAGGGTTGCTCACATTGAGCGTCATGACCTCAGACTTCTTTAAAATGATATTCAAGCCCACCTATTTAAATATATTCTTCTTCTTCCATCCTTAGCCATCAACCGGCAAAGCAGTATGTGGCCAGTACGCCTAGTGGCGTCTTAGGGCAACAACAAATTGATCAATCTATCACTGTTTCCACCACGCCTAGTGGCGTCTTTGTGGAACAAAAACAGACCAAACAATCTATCATTGTTTCCGTAATCAGATTGGTTGGCAAGCCCACTGTGCAAAGTTTTTACGGGATGGGGTAAACAGCCCCATGCCCATACCCTCCTTAGTCGCTTTTTACGACATGCGTGGTAGGGTGCAGTGTTACTATTCTTTGCTCCCCTTTCGGGCCCCGGTAACACACGGGTGCATTTAAATATATATGGTAGTCTAATTATTAGCCAAAATATTTAAATAATACTGTATGTCTACGAACACTAATACGGACAGACTGGTGGTCTTGCGCATTTAGCCATAACGATAGTGGGGACGCAAGTTTAAAAAGAGGCATTAGATTGATTCAAATCCGATTGGATGGTAGAAGAGTATAGGAAGGAGGGTATTGGTTAGGCAAAAAAAGCTAAATATATTTTGAAGACTCACTCCTAGAAGTTTGGAGTTTTGTTTTTTTTAATTTTGAATTGAAAAGCTAGACCCTCGCTGATTAGGCCGGTCTGATAATATTGGCAAAAGCTTTCAAAGGCTTGTCACCAGTTGATACAGAAGTTTTTGAAAGCAAGCTGCGTTGAGAACAGCAGTGCCTAGAGTGAAATAAAAAAACCTTGGCAGTCTGGACCGGGGCAAAGCTGAACTTACATATTAATGCTAATGCCAGTCAACGTATGTTTGTGATATTTCTTTGAATTGTGGTAAGAATGAATTTATTAATCTTATTATTACAACCAAATTTGGGGTATGAGATACTGCTTGTTTGGGAAGGCTTTACGACTAAGTACAGAGGTCCCCAGCAGACTTATGCAGGGCCTGTGGTGTGGCACACAAGCAGTAAAAATTGACATGAGTTGTATAACTTAAAATGATTTCCACAGTTACCAGTGGGAAGGCAAACCCACAATATTCTATGGGAGAAAATTATTGTTGCAGTGTCAAAGGCGTTGTAGCCATTAGGGAAAAGAACAGGAGCACTGGTATGAGTTGTTATCTCAGAAGAAAATGGTTGACATGGGGTGGTCAGAGAGATCTGACCCTTTTCTTTTATTGAATTATGCCATGTATTGATTGTGGAATAATATTGTAGATATGTTGTACAGAATCATAACCTTGTTTCAGGGTTTTTTGTTCTGGTGCTACGGTAGTACCAGGACCCTGGTGATTTTACTAGAGAGAGAGAGAGAGAGAGAGAGAGAGAGAGAGAGAGAGAGAGAGAGAGAGAGAGAGAGAAGTGAAACTTTACTGGACCAAGCGGTCTACTTTACTATTATACACCAGGGACTGTGTCAGTCTGGTCATTCGAGTGAACGAAAGGAAATTGTCAGCATCATATCTGTTATCAACCTACAGATAAGTGCTTATGTGTCGGCACTACAACGGACATCCACTGACTTTATTAACAGAGACATAAAATCTTTGATTATTCAATAACTTTTCCACAAGATACTAATATAAAGAAGGGGAATGATACCAACACGCCACCCCACCATTAGTTACCAGTGTCACCCAGTGTAGAGAAATACCTAAATATAATTTGATTATAATAGTCCTTTGTATGGACAGAAGATCCATTGTATTATTAATATTTATGTAAATAAAACTATAAATTTCATTTTGTTGTTGGTCCTGACTCAGAAAATACTGAATCAGGGCAAATAAATTGTAATCCCCCATATTACATAATTTTCAGCCACAGACTTCTATAAGTTGTATAATAGAGTGTTAGTTTGTTTGTGGTTGTGGTATTGACACTGTCTTATATATATGTGTGTGTGTGTAGTGAATTTCTAAATACAATGTCTAAATTAATATATAACAATAAAGGGCATAAAGGCAAAATAAGAAAGTATAAAAGAATTTTCTACTAGAACTGTTGGTATCGCCTACGCCTTCAGATTATTATTTGCTAACGAATAGCCGAACAAAACGGTACCCAATTTTTCAAATTCGTCCTTGACATAATCACTTTTCCTAGTTCTAAGAAAATATGTGCCTAAAATGCATTGTGGAACGAGGAGGGGAAAGGGAGATGAAATGCTAATTCGTTTCGCATTGATTTTAAACTAAAAGCCAATACCAGCACAGGGGCAAGCCTTGCCTTAGGGGTTTCCCCAAAATACGAGGAAAAAGTTAGAACATGTAGACAACTCGTGTCACAAAAACAACCTTAGCTCTTATTTCAAAGGACGTAATTATCACGTAAATAGAGAAGACAGCACATGGAAAAGAAATGAAAGTGTAGTAGACTAAAAATAAAAAAACTAACATAGAAAAAATAAAATGTGTACTTCGGAACCAAGCCAACTAGTCCCATATAAATTGTATATTCGTGTACCTTAGGACTTGTTGACAAAGAATATGGTAATAGTTACGTAAATAGTCCATTAGTTAACTAATTATAGCCATAATACTATAGTGGATCCGACCAGACTGTCAAGTAAAGATCATGCCTGCTTATAATTTTTTATGGCATGTTTTGAAAAAACGACTTTGGGTAAATGAGGTTAAAAGGTACGGGATATTTGATTGGTTGGATTTTAAAGGAAGGCGAAGTATGATTGGTTGACCTAAAACTAAAAATATATTTGCCTTGGAAACATATTGGGAGTTGTTATTTGAAACGATAGATTCAAAAATAAATGTAAACATGGTCCCATTTGACAAAGCAGTAGAGATTGGTACGAAACGGGGACTGTTCACTGCCATTTCAAGAAAATTTTGTGTAAAGCAAGATCGATGAGAGCAGGCGGAGAATTTTCTAACATAGGAAAAGCCTGGACATGGGGCAGATCGAAAATGTGCCATATTCTATTGCCTAGTCATCGTTTACTTGTGTTATTTCCTTGCATCTGTGGTAAGATTGATTTTTCTTAACATTTTATTTAAAATAAAATTTGAATGTGAGATACTAACATACGACTATAAGTAAGTGAGTCTATGGCAGACTCAAAACAGAGTCTAGAGATTGACCCAGCATATGAAAGACTATCAGAGAGGTGTAGACCAACTAAATTATATATGATTATCATCAGGAGCATAATACCTATCCTATTGTATGGACAACATATTATTGCTGGAATTGCAGAGGCGTTGTAACTATTAGGGGAGAGGAATACTGGTATACCTGGTCAAATCAAAAGAAACTGATGAAAGGGATTGTCGTAAAGAGCTGATCTTACATGGTTGTTTGTAATGTGCCTGTACTGGTTGTTGAATATTAGTGTAGGCTGTTGATTACGAAGGAGGCATATCCTTCTGATTTCAGAGGTTTTTGGTGGCTGTCAATAACTGTGCCAGACTACAGTGGGCCGATATATTCATGCCACAGTCTTGCCTTTTTCGGAGACAACTGTAAACCACCATCATTCTTGAAGAAGTGGGAGCTGAAGGTTGTCGTTAAGCGAAGTGCAGGAAGAGTCCTACATCATATTACAAAGATAGGTGCATGTTCGGCACCTGATCGCTCAACTAACATTATATTAAAAATAAGAGACTGGGAATAGTGATATAAACATTCCATCAGTGTCCACAAAAACTTACAAACAACATGCAGAGATGATGATAATAAACAATCAACCAGTGTATACTAGAAGTCACCTCAGTTCGACAATACAACTACACCCTTATATAATAATAATATGTGCATTATGGTCAGAAGATCCATTATGTAAATTGATTGATGTAATTAATTTCTATGATTTCACTTTTGATTGTCAGTCCTGATTCCAAATAAATTAGATTCAGGACAATAAATTGAAAAAAAAAACATTAACTTTATCAAACTTTCAACCACTGACTTACTAAAGATAGTCTTTTAAAGTGTAGTTCGTATGTGATTGTAGTGGTACTGTTGTGTTGTATTAGATAATAAAATAATTGTGTAATTGTTTATATGTTTAGTTGGTTAATGCAACCTTACACTAACATTTCATAACCATAGACACCAAACGTAGTCATCTTACAGTCTATCTAGAATAAGTCTGAATGAGATCATAGTGGTGGTAGTAGAAAGGTGCCCTGGAAATTTACTCTAATATTTATTATATTCAGGGACCTTCACAGCTGACCTCATTCTGTACACTAAGATTTCTTAACAACAAACTGTATTAACATCAAACCCACCACAGTGTGTTAAAATTTAAATGTATTTGTAGTAATACTTACACTACATTACACACTTGCATAACCCTAGACATTATACGTAGCTATCATACATACTAGTCAAGAATAGGTCTGATTGAGGTCATAAGGTTGTAGCAGAAAGGTACTCTGATAACTCAACCCAAAATTTGTTATAATCAGGGACCTTCACAGCTGACCTCATTCAGTACACTAGAAATATTGAATGATACCATCTATTAACATCAAATCCACCACATATATTGGTAGGCTTGTCCGAGATTTGAACTTTTCATTAGGTAAACTCCCAACACCAGCTATATTGGGTAACTCGTTTCTGGGATTTTAAACTTCCACTAATACATGTATAGGAATCCCAAATAATAAAATTAAAAGTATTCTTTTGTGGACATTAAATAGTGGATGATCTGTTGGTGCTTGTAGTTGTTGTTTAATTAGAGTTGATAAGTTACTTTAGTATATTGTTAACGTTGCTTGATACAATATGGCTGATTTGGTAAAGTTCAGATCTGCTGCTGTGCAGACTGCCAGAGACATGAACATGGAGGGTCAAGTCTTGATTGACTATGTCACCTCAGAATGTGATAAGTTCATTGTTAGGGAAGAACATAGGTTAGCTGAAGAGAGGAGAATGCAGTTAGAAGATGCTAGGAAGGTTAAGAAATTAGAGGCTGAGAAAGAAATCAAAAGGTTAGAAATTGAGGCTGACAAGGAGGCTAGGGCCTTAGAGGCTGACAGAGAGGCTGAGATCAAGAGGCTCCAATTTGAGGAGAGAAAAATTGAGGCTGAAGAAAAACGACAGCAAAGGGAAGCAGAAGAATAGAGATTGGCTGCCGAAAGAGAAGCAGAAGAAAAAAGATTGGCTGCCGAGAGGGAATCAGAAGCAGAAGATAAAAGATTACAAAGGGCGCATGAGTTGCGACTAAGGGAGTTTGAGTTGCAAGGCCATGCTCTTGAAAATGGTCACAGCCCCTCTACCTCTGATGCTACTGCTAGTCAGGGGGCCTCTAACTCAGCTATGGGGTTCCACTTAGATTATTTTGTTGAAAGAGATGATATTGAATCATATTTAAGTAGATATGAGGTATTAGCTTCAACTTATGGGCTAGACAAAGAAAGATGGAGCTTGAAGTTATCCCAAGGTCTTAGGGAAACCGATTATGAAGTTTTCTAAAAAATGAGCAGGGATGACCAAGACAAGTATGACATGTTAAAGCAGGCTCTTTTGTTAAGATATGAAAAGAATGGTGAATTTTACAGGAAAAGTTTAGAAATGCCAAGCTACTGTCGGGTGAGACCTATCACCAGTTCTCTGCACGTTTAGAGACGTACTTGGAGAAATGAACTGCTCTGGGGAAAACCCAAGATCTTAAAGAAATTATCCTTATTGAGCAATTGAGGGAATCCATGGTTCCAGACTTGAGAAAGTTTCTCATGGAACAGGGTGCAGAGAGGCTGGGTGAATTACTTAATGTCGCTGAGAGGTATCAGGCAGCCCAGGCAGAGGTAGCTGGCGCCAAAAAGAAACATGTAGACAATTATAAGGCTCCACAAAACTCTAATAGATTTGACAACAAAGATCAAGGTAACAAGGGTAAGCAAAATTTTGATAGGCCACGCAATGATTATACAAATAAAAACCCAAAATTCAATGACAGGAAGTATGAGGAAAGAAAACCCTTTCATCAAGGTAGATTATATTGTAGATGGTGTAAGAGGGAAGGACATGACACCAAAGTTTGTACTAGGAAACCTGCTGAATTTGCTGCTATGAAGTTGGGGAAAAAGGAAGTAAAGGTAAAACCTACTGGACAGCAGGAACCTTATCACCCCCCCCCCCAGTGTGTGAGGATGTTGTATGTAATGGAGTCACCATTAGGTGCCTTTACGATACCGGTTTGGATTTTGATTCTGTTGTGAGTTCGCACTTGGTGAACCCGGATCAGTATACCACAGAAACAGTGGAGATACATGGGGCGACCAAGGACACACCACTTATGACACTTCCCATTGCCAGGATAACGGTGAAAACTCGCTATGTGGAAGGAGTAATCAGAGCAGCAGTGCTAGACGCACCCATCTACCCTCTAATATTGGGGTGCCGTTATGTCTTTTTGGGGGATCCCAAGAGACCTGTGGTCTTGGCAGCAGTCCAGACCCGTTCACAATCCAGAAAGGAAGAGGATGAACCAATAAATACTCATCCGAAAGAGATGAGGAAGGCACAGGCTGAAGACAGGTCACTCAAGCCTTGCTTTAAGAAATTACCTAAATGCTACACACCTCCAAGCAAAGGGGATTATTATACGAAGAACACATTGTTGTATAGGAAGGCTGGAACTGAATCCAATGGTCACGGTCTGTTGGATGTAATAAGGAGCTTACATGTTGGAAAAGATGGGGACCACGAGAAAGTAGGTACCATCTGCCAAAAGGTTTCTCAAAAATATTATTGGCCAGATGTAAAGATAATTATTGAGAATTTTGTAGAAGCCTGCGGAATATTTCATGAGGGAACACCCACAAGTGGGAAAAATGATCAGGACCTAGACACGCCACGGGGCAAACTTAGGCCTGAAAGGAAAAATAATTATAACAAAGTAGACAAAGTGGAATGGGAGCCCCCTTTTCACACACAGTCTTCACTTTAATGTATTAAAATGGCAACTATGCGTCGAGTACAAAGAGTTGTTTTAACCCAGAATAAGCCGACAATCCCTCAGTCGGAATTATGTGAACTGGGGAAAGATAAAAGAGAGAGAAGATCTCTCACAATGAAATTAAAGTGGGGAGAAAAACACCGGAAAAGAATTGGTAGTGGACGATTTGTGAGTGATGATCCAAGGAAGAAACGTCCTCACTATAAGGCTTCCAATGTCATGAAAAATAAGTCAGAAAAATTAACGGTCCATATGTAACCTTGTTGAGGACTTGGACCGATGAGAAGGCAGAAGAGACTGTTACCTCATCATATCAATATGTGAACGAACTGACCACTCGTTTAAAAACTAGCTGGAAACTGGCAAATGATAATTTGAGACAAGCTAGGAAAAAGCATGCTGATTATTATAATAAAAAAGCGAAGGATAGGGAGCTTGCTGTAGGGGAGAAGGTGCTTCTTCTATTGCCCGGCAGCAGCAATAAACTTCAAATCGGATGGCAAGGTCCATATACAGTTTTGGAAAAGATATCCAGAACAAACTATAAGATAGACAAGAAGGGAAAGGAAAAAGTCTATCATGTGAACCTTCTTAAGAAATATCTGGACAGGCAAATCCAGGAAGGAACACACTTAATGGCCTTGTCTATCGCAACCGAAATGAAAAATGACCCTCTCACCTCATTTGAATATCCCCTGAAGCCCAGTGAAACGTTTGCACAGGTGAAGATCAGTACTCACCTGACAAAAGGACCGAGGGAGCAAATTCAAAAGGTCCTTGAGAAACATACAGACGTGTTAACGGATAAGCCGGGGCACACAAATTTGTTGGAATATGATATAAAACTACTAGACCCAACACCCATCTGTATGAAGCCCTATTCTATTCCTTTCGCTAAAGAAAAAGCTTTGAAAGAGGATAGATTTTTTGTTACAAGAAGGGATTATTTCTCTCAGTGAATCTCCTTACAGCTCTAGTGTGGTTTTGTTGCGAAAACCATCTGGGGAACATAGACTGTGCATAGATTACAGGAAACTGAATGCTGTCACAGAA
The DNA here is from genome assembly GCA_024509875.1 of Oreohelix idahoensis. Classification (NCBI taxonomy): domain Eukaryota; kingdom Metazoa; phylum Mollusca; class Gastropoda; order Stylommatophora; family Oreohelicidae; genus Oreohelix; species Oreohelix idahoensis. Next base: position 39,622 of record JAMPIV010021009.1, read on the forward strand.
GGTCAGGTGGATCCATTACCTGATACAAATCAACTATTTGCCAGACTGAACAAGGCAAAAAAATTTTCTAAGGTGGATCTTATCAAAGGCTGTTATCAAATTCCTGTAACGCCTGAGGTTCGACCTTACTTAGCATTTAGCACCTCGGAAGGCCATTATGAGTTCAACATGTTGCCATTTGGGTTGAAAAATGCCCCGAGTGTGTTTTCGAGGATGATGCGAAAATTGTTGGATCCCCTGAAAAATCCATGCATCTCGAATTTTATGGATGATATTCTTATCGCTACTGAAACATTTGAGGAACACGTTACCTCTTTGAATATGCTGTTTGATAGACTTAGAGAGGCTAACTTGACTGCTAGACCAACAATATGTTGTATTGGATGTAAAGAGTTAGAATTATTGGGACATACCGTACATCAGGGTAGCATGACCCCTGACCCCAAGAATCTGGAGAAATTGAGCACCGAGGCCACAAACAAAAAAAGATGTGCGATCTTTTGTGTCGTTGTGTGGTTTCTACCAAAAGTACTTTAAACACTTCAACTCTATATGTGCTCCTCTGATGGATTTAATGCGTAAGGGACAACCTGATACAATTAATTGGTCAGCACAGTGTGAATTAGCATACCAGGAGTTAAAGGAAAAACTCGCAAGCAGGCCGGTATTGAAATTGCCTGACTTGAATCAAGAATTTGTCTTGAGAAGTGACGCAAGCAATGTGGGCTTAGGGGCCACATTGTTGCAAAGGTTCTCCTCACAAGATGGGGAATTGTACCGAGTCGCTTATGCAAGCCGCAAGTTGAACAAAGCGGAAAAAATTATTCAACAAGTGAAAAGGAATGTTTAGCGTTAATATGGGCTATAAAAAAATTCCAGATCTATCTGTATGGTAGGACATTTGTGGTCCAAACAGATCATCAGCCTCTCGTATTCTTATCACAGGCAAAGCATGAAAATGCCAGATTATTAAGATGGTCATTACTATTACAGCCCTATTCATTTATGATTGAATATATTCCCGGCTCTCAGAACGTGGGTGCCGATTTTTTTAGTAGACATCCTTATGATGAAAATCAGAAAAACATGTAGGACTTCATTTGCTCTAAGTTATCTCACAAATTAGAACCTGCAGTGAATGCATGTTTTAGGAAGGGAGGTGTGTAGCGAATTCTGTGAAATAATCGCTAAATTCAGTAAGATTTTAATCCAATCATAATAAATAAACCCGACCGTAAGTGTCTGCTTAAAGTCGTCTCTACGCCAGTATAGCGCTGCCTTTTGTGCAGAGGAAATGCTTATAAAACGATCCCGCCGTAAAAATCTAACCCGCTTTCCTACAGTGTTCCATTCTCGCAGAGTAGTGTATTTCTGACGTAACACAACTAGTTGGTTTATTTGAATGAAAAAAAATGATAGAAAAGGAGGGGGAAAGATGGCCAACTTTTGGAAAAGTTGAAATTGACGATTAACAGTGACAAAACTGAAAATCTAAACGACAAATAATATAGCCATAAAAATCATATATAAAGATAGCTTATAGTCCCCTGAGCAATAATATATTTAAATATATATGGTAGTCTAATTATAAGCCAAAATACTTAAATAATACTGTATGTCTACGAACACTAATACGGACAGGCTGGTGGTCTTGCGCATTTATCCATAACGTTAGTGGGGACGCTAGTTTAAAAAGAGGCATTAGATTGATTCAAATCCGATTGGATGGTAGAAGAGTATAGGAAGGAGGGTATTGGTTAGGCAAAAAAAGCTAAATATATTTTGAAGACTCACTCCTAGAAGTTTGGAGTTTTGTTTTTTTTTAATTTTGAATTGAAAAGCTAGACCCTCGCTAATTGGGCCGGTCTGATAATATTGGCAAAAGCTTTCAAAGGCTTGTCACCAGTTGATACAGAAGTTTTTGAAAGCAAGCTGCGTTGAGAACAGCAGTGTCTAGAATGAAATAAAAAAAACCTTGGCAGTCTGGACCGGGGCAAAGCTGAACTTACATATTAATGCTAATGCCAGTCAATGTATGATTGTGATATTTCTTTGCATTGTGGTAAGAATGAATTTATTAATCCTATTATTACAACCAAATTTGGGGTATGAGATACTGCTTGTTTGGGAAGGCTTTACGACTAAGTACAGAGGTCCCCAGCAGACTTATGCAGGGCCTGTGGTGTTGCACACAAGCAGTAAAAATTGACATGATTTCCACAGTTACCAGTGGGAAGGCTAACCCACAATATTCTATGGGAGAGAATCATTGTTGCGGTGTCAGAGGCGTTGTAGCCATTAGGGAAAAGAACAGGAGCACTGGTATGAGTTGCTAGCTCAGAAGAAAATGGTTGACATGGGGTGGTCAGAGAGATCTGACCCTTTGCTTTTATTGAATTATGCCATGTATTGATTGTGGAATAATATTGTAGATATGTTGTACAGAATCATAACCTTGTTTCAGGGTTTTTTGTTCTGGTGCTACGGTAGTACCAGGACCCTGGTGATTTTACTAGAGAGAGAGAGAGAGAGAGAGAGAGAGAAGTGAAACTTTACTGGACCAAGCTTTCTACTATACTATTCTACATCAGGGACTGTGTCAGTCTGGTCATTCGAGTGAACGAAAGGAAATTGTCAGCATCATATCTACTATCAACCTACAGATAAGTGCCTATGTGTCGGCACTACAACGGTCATCCACTGACTTTATTAACAGAGACATAAAATCTTTGATTATTCAATAACTTTTCCACAAGATACTAATATAAAGAAGGGGAATGATGCCAACACCCCACCCCACCATTAGTTACCAGTGTCACCCAGTGTAGAGAAATACCTAAATATAATTTGATTATAATAGTCCTTTGTATGGACAGAAGATCCATTGTATTATTAATATTTATGTAAATAAAACCATAAATTTTATTTTGTTGTTGGTCCTTACTCAGAAAATTCTGAATCAGGGCAAATAAATTGTAATCTAGCATATTACATAATTTTCAGCCACAGACTTCTATAAGTTGTATAATAGAGTGTTAGTTTGTTTGTGGTTGTGGTATTGACCCTGTCTTATATATATATATATATATATATATATATATATATATATATATATATATATATATATATATATATATATATATATATATATATATATATATATATATGTGTGTTAAAATTTAAATGTATTTGTAGTAATACTTACACTACATTACACACTTGCATAACCCTAGACATTATGCGTAGCGATCATACATACTAGTCAAGAATAGGTCTGATTGACGTCATAAGGTGGTAGCAGGAAGGTACTCTGATAACTCAACCCAAAATTTGTTATAATCAGGGACCTTCACAGCTGACCTCATTCAGTACACTATAAATATTAGAGAGAGAGAGAGAGAGAGAGAGAGATAGAGAGAGAGAGAGAGAGATAGAGAGAGAGAGAGAGAGAGAGAGAGAGAGAGAGAGAGAGAGAGAGAGAGAGAGAGGGAAATTCCACAACCTGAACAATCTGCAATCATTTCCCTCATATATTCTCATAATGTTGGGCTTTCCTCTTCGAGTTTTCAAACTGCTGCTCTGGGACTTCTCATCCAGTTAAGCTATTTTATGTTACGGCTGGTTACAGGTACGAAGATGGAAGGACGAGGTCTGCAAAATCTAAGTCGTCTTAGTTTTACGTCAGAGTCCACTAAATTCCATTTCTGTTGGCTGAAACCCTTGCTGTCATAATGCAGCATATAGCCAGTTGGAAGAGAAATGATGAGAAGATGCGTTCCTGTCGTACCCCCGGTCCTTACCTCGCAGGGGTCTGTAGATTGACTTTTATGAAGAACTCTGAATGTTTATTTCTTCAGGTTTTTTTTATCTTTATTAGGTTTCATTTATGATATGTGGAAACTTCAAAGTGCAATAAATACATAGAGATTGAGAATGAAATTGTTTTATGGCTTATTTACAATGCCGTCTACAGTATCCCATAGCAAGCCTTAGACATAAGAAATCTTGACGTAAATTTTAGTTCACAGTATCCCATAGCAAACCTTCGACATCAGAAGCCTTGACGTAAATTTTAATATAAAGTATTCCATGGCAGAATCGTGATGCGTTCAGAGCAGCTGTAATGGAGACAACGTTCTGGAAAGAATACGTCACATGATAATGATGATTCCATAGCAAGCCTCCAACATCAAAAGCTTTGGCTTAAATTATGGTTAACAGTATCCCATAGCAAACCTTCGTCACCTTGTTGTAAAATGTAGTTTACGGAATGCCATAACAAGTCTTCAAAATCAGAAGATTTGGTTTTAGGACAAGGGGATGCATGACGGAAAGATGGAGAGATTAAATATGACTAAAGCGAACTAAGAAACATATGAAACAAATATAAAGGTATGTTATCAGGCACTCGCGGGAAATAAAGAAGTAGAACACCAGACAACAGAAAAACAACAGACATGAGTGGCTTACCCAGGATTTGAACACTGGACCTTCCGTGCGACAACCCCGCCTAGCCATGCAAGCGAATCACGCTATCACTAAGAAACATATTAGTATAGTGTTGTTTGTTTTTATATCCTTAAGCTTTGTTGGAAGGTAACGTTGTCTGGCTAGTACAATTTTGTTGTCTTCCCTATAGTAAGACAATTTTTCTCGTCATCATTATCAACTGCCGTCTCTACAATGAAGGTCGGCTCCACAATTATGTGTCATGTCTTGATGGTGATCTCTGATAGACTCTTTCTTGTCCATCTCTTGATGTACCTTCCCACTTATAGCGCAGTCTTCCACTTGATCGTTTACCTTCAACTCTGCCTGCCATTGTTCTTCAGAGTTATACTAATATCATTGATACATTTTTCATTTGGGCATCTTCTCGGCAAAAAGCATCGGCTATCTATCTATCTATCTATCTACCTACCTACCTACCTACCTACCTACCTACCTACCTACCTACCTACCTACCTACCTACCTACCTACCTACCTACCTACCTACCTACCTACCTATCTATCTATCTATCTATCTATCTATCTATCTATCTATCTATCTATCTATCTATCTATCTATCTATCTATCTATCTATCTATCTATCTATCTATCTATCTATCTTTCCATGTCTCTGTGTCGGTCGGTTGGCTGACGGGCTGGCCTTTTTGCCTGTCCATCTGCCTGCCTGTATCTGTTTTCTATATAGTCTTCTATCTGTCTCTCTACCTACTCACATCTCTGTCTATAAGGTTGCACGCATGCATATCTGTCTGTGAATCCGTAGAATATTACAATCACATTTGTCGAATGTTACAATTCAAAATATGCCAGGTCCAGTATTCTAAGGTCACCGTGTATTAGGGAAGTCCAATATTGACTTAAGAAGTATACCCTGCTTGAACAAACATGAAAGAGTTCGTGACCTTCACCTTGTATATGACTACTGTCGGCGCTACCTCGAAGGACAGTCTGATTAATCGCCACTTCTCAAGATCCCATATTCTCACCACGCCTGTGGTCAAACCTTCGTCTTCTTTCTAGCAATGCCCCCAAACACATTAGGGAAATGTAGTGACTGGGCATTTCGAGTGTCTTGTGGTTATTCTCTGAAACGCTTCTGCCACTCCATCAGTCAACATTTTTCGCGGTCTTCCTCGGGCTCATTATCCAGGTATCCTTAGATATTTTAGACCACCGGGCTTGTTTGGTCCACAACTCTACCTCCGCAATCTGTTCATCTAGCTCTTTTCATTGCTCGTCAGGCCAGCCTTATGGTTACCCGTAGCGGCATAGTGGAAAATCCATTCGTTCATTACCCATCAGCTCCGTAGGGAGCGCACCATCTTCTTCTTGGATCCTTAGTCCCTGACTGACAAAGCAGTCAGTAGCCATCACGCCTAGTGGCGTCTTGTGGACAGAAACAAACTGTCTCTATTTTGCTCAGTCGGTGGCCATCCTTCGTCTTCTTTGATCCATAGCCGCCGACCGTCAAAGCAATCAGTGGCTATCACGCCTGGTTGCGTCTTGCAGGGCAACAACAAATTGATTCCACTTTGCTCGGTCGGTGGCCATCCTTCGTACAGTGACCCAACTCTGGTTCCTTCTTTGCATCTCAGCATCCACAGTCCTCCGCCAAGTTGTTTTTGGTCGGCCTCTCTTTCGTTTTTCTTCAGGGGTCCATAGCATAGCTGTTCTTGTGATGGCATCGGGGTCTCTTCTGAGGACATGGCCAACCCAGCTCCAGCGTCTGCCAGCTGTGATGGTGTACATGTCCTCTTGCTTGCTCCGAGTAAGCAGATCTTGGTTGGTGATGGCATTCGGTCAAAAGATTCGGAGAATTGTTCTTAGGCATCTTGTGTGAAAAGAGGACAATTTCGACATATCCTTCTCCGTCTCCATGTACGTATTCCTATTTTGTGCTCTCTGTTATGATTAAAATTCATAACGATTGTGTCGACATCATTAGGTAGCTCGACAGGGCTCCTTGTTTGTTTATTTTATACGGAGTCATTTATTAATACAGGAAGCGACGTCATGTCTCTATGGTGATTTTGGCAGAAGTGCAGAGATCGTCTGCAGGGCCTTCTACCATTGTGTCATGGCGAGAGGATGCATGTTTTGAGCTCCTGAAAATATATAATTATTGTACATCCCTATGTTATTCAATCACTAGTATATCAAGATCTTCTGTGAGGTGTATCTAGTATCTTCATTTAAAGGGAGTATGGATTCGCAATGTCGAGTATGCATGGATTTAATAATGTTGAAATTGAAAAGACAGCGTTCTAGTTCTAGATATGAACAGACTGTAAAAAAGAAGGTAAAGGAACCCGTTACACGCCCATTGAGGCATATTGGGAATATGGTGTTAGGCCCATATTATCTTGACCGTCGGCACACGAGGGGTGATGTGGTCGGCATCACGCCGGCCGCCTTAACCTTCCCAGAGTAGCTCTGGTACCCATTTGGGGCTGGGTCAACCCAGGAGCCGTTTGTGGCCTAAAAATTTTCCGCCTCATCTGGGGATCGAACCATAGACCACTGCGCTAGGAAGCCAGTGCACTGTAGTGTGAAATTCTAATCCACATATATAAATTAAAAAGTAAATGTAAAGCCTAACAAATAACTTCAATAAAAGGAAAGAAGAATGGTAAAGAACAGTGCTGTCACAATGACTGTACTCGAAATCCCCCTTGTTTTCTCCTTCGTCTGCAAATTGTAACGTTTCACGTTGATAGTAAAAGCCTACTGCTTCAATGCCCGCTTTCTACGATAAAACGTGTACTGCCTTTCTAAGAAAAACCTTGAGATACGCAAGCTGACCTATATTTAATATTCCATTCATGTCATTTTATACACTAAGTTACCATAAACGAAAGACAGATGGACTAAGGATAGAAAGAAAGGGAGGGGCTGAAAGCCGGAACGCAGGCAATACTACCACAGTCTCGCGATACACAATTAATGCCACCCCTAACACGCGTGTAAGGCCACAAGCACTAGCTTTTTTCAAATCGAGTGATAAAAAACACTACCCATACGAGAGTTAGGTTTAAAAAACTTACAAAACGCTTATTAGGAAACATGACATTCTACTGTTTTATGTCTAAAATCCTGACATTAGTCTGACAGTACAGCAGGACAGGTGGCGGTTCTAAACATAAAAAATAAAAAAACTACACGACTATCCTGGAAAATACATATTTTGAACGCAGCCCCTTAGCCCCATTAAATTTATATATTTGGGTTCCTTAGGACTTGCTGACAAAGAATATGTTAAACGTTACGCAAATAGTCTAGGAATTAACAAATTATAGCCAAAAGAAATAGTGAGGGATGTCAGACAACACCAAAATCAGAATCGCTCAGTGGCAGATTTTCACACCACCATTGTACGGGAAATAGGTCCCCATGTTACCTCCTATTTGATTGGCGGAAAGTAAATGTAAGGCTAAACACGATTAGTCGGGCTATAAATATTGATTCTTTGTTGTTAGGGAAACGTGAGTAGGAGTACTTTTTTTCAAACGCTGGTGTAAACATGGCTCGATTGGTTAGACCCGCCAATATAGGCAATTTGAAGCGTTAGTTCAGCACCACATTTTCAAATAAACTTACTAAAGAACCAGTGCGTTGAGCGCCAGTGCATATTTTTCTAAATAAAAGCCTGGGACATCGGCAGATCGGATTTTGTGCCTATTCATTGCCAGTCAACGTAATTCTGTATTATTTCCATGAATTGTGGTAAGCTTGAAATATTTGATATCTTTTTAATGAAAATTGAATGTAAATTGATAATTTATGTCTGTATATATGTGTGGTTCAGTAGCGAACATGAGGCAAGGCCTATATAGTGCTCCAACCTGAACAGAAGGTGTCGGAGGAAAGTAAAACTACATGGAATTGCCAAACAGTACACTGACACCTATCTTATTGACTAGAAAGAAATCATGCTGGAATTGCAGAGGCGTAGTAACCATTAGGGGGGAGTATACTGGTGAAAATTGTTTCAGATGAAGATAGCAGTTGGCCTACCGCTCTGAACTCAGTGTTTGTTATGTATTGTGTTCAGTCTGGAAATTTATTATAAATTAGTTCTGAAATAGGAGGTACAACCTTCTTGTTTCAGGGACCGTGGTCCTAAAGTTATTGAGCAGCACCTGGTCTGAGCTTTGCTGAATCTAGAGGCTGACAGCATACTCCTGGGTCCAGATAGTGACCAGTGAGGTGTCTCCAGAACACAGGGAGGCTATCGAGCAGAGGAGTCTTTTCCTGCCGCCATCACGAAAGATAAGCGTCTGTGGCCAGAGGAGCTCAACATTATGCCCCCCCCCCCCCCCTCAAAATCTGACTTTATAATAAACCAGAGGGAAAATACAGTGTTTAAATTGATAGGAACTGTGAACTTTTCCCCATACTATTTCCAAGATAAACAAACACTTGAAGTCATGATGACAAATAACAACATAGCTTGAAAAAACAAAACCAGTATTACCTCATATTACTACTACACAACTGACACACATAGGATAATATTAATAAAATATGTCACTACAAGGTTCATATTGATAAATTCTGTACATATAAATTGTAATTACAATTGATTGTGATTCCTGGTTCACTTTGTAGTTGAATCAGGATATATATATTAGTGAAAGTAATTAATACATATTTATATTTGAAACTTTACCAGTGCCTCATTTAAGATAGTCTTATAGAGTGTTAAATGTGTGTGAGTGTCACAGTGTTGTCAAGTGTGGTGGAATAAATTAAATTGTTTATCTGTCTGTTGTTGTTGTGACTTACACTTCATCATATACATACCCTAGACATTTAACGTAGTCATCACAATATTCCAGAATAATTCTGACTGAGGTATAATGTGGTAGCAAGTAAGGTTATCTGTAAAACACTACACCTATTAGATACAGATACCTTCACAGCTGATCTCAGTCAGTACACTAAGTCCCCTATAAATATTTATAACATCCCACTTTACCACATGCACTAACCACTATGCTACCGCGGCTATGAACAGACTGTACAGAGTTTTATCGACGACTGCATCTAATATGCTATTTGCATGTTGAAATGAAATGTATCTCTATTTGGAGCATCGTGAATAAATATGTATACTGTCCAGTCGTCCATTGTGGCTCAAGTAAGGTTGTTTGATGTCGTCTGGTTGCGGGGTCTGATGTGTTTGCTACCCTAGACGTGAACTTGTCCTACAGGAACCATCCTGTCATATAATATTAACATTATAAAGAAAAAAAGACACGCTACACTCTCCATGCTCTTCTTTGTTTCATTCCTATGATTTTCCATTTCGGGGCATATAACCAATGGTATCTCACCGACCGCTTACAACTAGAAAAAAAAACCCCCAACAAAAGTGGGTACTAAAAAACGATAACAGCACCTTACTAAAAAAAAAAAATACAATAAGAGAGCGCACACCAACAAATCTTTATACTATCATAAGGGGACAGCGCTTTACTTCAACCCTAAGGTGGCTTTCTGAAACTTCATAAACAAAGGCAATTATTGTGTAAGACTCTCAATCCGTGCTTCGGAAAATCCAAAATGGATGGCTTCTTCATGAATGGATAACCTCCATAGAAGCCTCGAATCTTCAGGAACTGGTGTGGATCTACTACCCTGGTCATACAGGGATATGCGGCAGTGAAAGAGGTGACAGACTAGCTACAAGAGCACTCATAGTAGCCGCTTTGGATATGGAAGAGGGAGAGAAACTAAGGACAATTAATGATCGTCTAGAGAATGACACTACAATCGATGAATCATCAAGGCTAATATTGCTGGAATTTGATATAATACCTAAGACTAGCAGGAATGGGCATTTTGAGAGGATACTTCTGGCGTATATACAACCAGCGCCCAACAGGAACGATTAGCATTCATAGTCATACCCTTCGTCATTTTCTGAGGAAGACTGAGCACATAAGTGTTTTCCCGAAGTGCAATGGTGTCGATTCTGATCAACAATAAACACATTATACTGTCACAAGGGACCCAAAGACGCAGCAATAGAGAATGCAGTCAGCGACCCATAGCTAGACGACTTGCATCAGGGTCAGAGAACCAGAGCTGACCAAGACCCTACTCCACCTCCACGTGGTGGTCCTGGAAACAGGCTGCATCCCTGCAGTCTGGTTGAGAGAGTAGGGATCGAAGAGGGAAGGCAAACCCGGTCCCAAAAAATGCCGTGCTGAAGTTGAATGTGCCGGCCAAAAGGCGCAGATATCGCAGCTTCGCTGTAAACAGACACAACGCAACCAACGTCCTTTTCAGGACGAACGAGGAAGAAGAAACTGTCACAAGAGAATACTTTCAACTGCCCGAAGACGAAAAAGAATGATAGAAAAGAAATAGAGGACGACAGAGAGATATGAAACTAGATAGTTTGGCATCATGGCGTGGAAATAAGTCAACAGATTCGATAAACAGCACGGGAGACAGGACGTTGTGGAGATAAATGATCACCTACGCCACTGAACATGGTACTTGGGTTTGGTTTGAAGGATTATCTTCATTGCACACGGACAACTCTATCAGTGCTCTGATCTCCTCCCTTAATCACACGAGGATCTCAGCATAGTGCACGAACTCCGTAGCACCGGCGAGACACCCAACGTGTGTATATAGGAATCACACATTCTATTTGGTGGGTAGGTTTCCAATTTTTAAATTTTGCCAGGGCAGCGGCCATATGGCATACTCTACGATTTCCAACTGCTGTGGGATTTTTAACTACTGTGCAATATCCACACGGGACCTTATCCGAGAAGGCTAGACATCCGATCTCACTACCCATGAAACCAGGGAGGGGGGGGGGGGGGGGGGAGTGTGACATGATTAGGACCAATGGTTCTGAAAAATAAAAATTCCCATAAATTATATTTCCTCTACTGGGAATCGAACCCGGTAACTCTAGAATTCGAGACAGACACCTTCCCTCTCAGCCACTCTTACCCACGAAGACATGGCACTTGAAGTTTCAAATGTACAGTACTTTTAACTTTCATTAGAGAATAACATGTCAACTTTAAAGAAACACTCTTTAAACTCAAATAAAGGCTTAATATCAATTCCTCAATTAACAAAACTATAACACAAGAAAACACAAATATCTACAATAAAACAAGAATTAACACAAAGTAACAACACTGAAACTTCTTTTATTCCTCAAACAAAAGAGTAAAACTTTAGAATTCACACACAACACCTAAAAATAAACAAATACAAATAAAAACTTTGAAAACATGTGAATTTATAGAAAATTGTCGTTAGAAAAGCGTGTCTCACCGAGATGTTTGTATATTCTTCACAGGGATAGCATCAAATAAACTTCTTGTTTGCAATCTCCACGCTCTAAAAACTTGATAAGCTGGCGGCTTACATTCCCAATAGAAGTTAAACTTTGCAATTATTTTCTAGGCAACACTAACAAAGTTGCCCCTCGTGAAGTGCCCGGTGGTATCTTATGAGACAAAGACAGAATTTAACCACGGCGCCCTTATGCACGTCGCACTAAGTGACTAAAATGAGGTTGTGCTTGAAGCTGGCAACGTCATCATGTAAAAAAATTGCTACAGAAGAAACCACAGCCACAACAGCATGTGAATACTTTGTGTAGGGTTTCTTGCAAGGGGACCCGCTGCAGTGCTGCTCTATTCTCCATAGGGAATGCAAGGGGAAATGATGCTGACTGACTAACAAAGTGCTGTAATTAGTTTGAATCTGTTTCTACTGCTTGTCTTTGCTTCATCATCACTAAAGCATTAGCTCTGTGTGACTGTTCCTGCAGGAAATCACTTATCAACAGTTACATGGGACCCAAAGATGCAGCAATAGAGAATGCAGTCAGCGACTCATAGCTTGACTGCTTGCATCAGGGTCAGCGAACCAGAGCTGACCAAGACCCTACTCCACCTCCACGTGGTGGTGCTAGAAACAGGCTGCACCACTGCAGTCTGGCTGAGTGAGTAGGGAATCGCAGAGGGAAGGCAAACCCGGTCCCAAAAAATGCCGTGCTGAAGTCAGATGTGTCGACCGATAGGTGCAGATATCACAGCTCCGACGTAAACAGACAACGCAACCAACGTCTTTTTCAGGACGAACGAGGAAGAGGAAGAAGAAGAACAGTTACATCACCAACAGTTCCTGCAGGAAATCACTTTCAACGGTTACATCATCAACAGTTCCTGCAGGAAATCACTTTCAACAGTTACACCATCAATAGTTCCTGCAGGTAGTTGCTATCAACAGTTACATCACCAACAATTCCTGCAGGTAATCACTATCAATAGTTACTCATCAACAGTTCATGCAGGTAATCACTATCAATAGTTACATCACCAAAAATTCCTGCAGGTAATCAATATCAACAGTTACATCATCAACAGTTCCTGCAGGAAATCACTATAAAACGTTATATCACCAACAGTTCCTGCAGGTAGTCACTATCAACAGTTACATCACCAACAATTCCTGCAGGTAATCACTATCAACAGTTACATCATCAAACAGAATTATGGAACATGTAGCCATCACTGCAGCGTGTCCCTTATAGGAAGCTCACACTAAAGCATTTAAGTGTTCTTGCAGTGACAGTTTCTGCATCAACTTATTTCACATGATGAGATTGCCAGCCCCGTGCACAAACTATTATTTGTCTCTTACAACTATGACTGAGGTATAAGTATTCCCTTTCATCTGTATGTCCTAAGGCACTACCAGAGAACAAACACAATTTAAGATAACTAACATACAAGTTCAGGCATATCACAAAAGGCAAATCAAATGAGGTTTGGCATGGGACAGGCAACCTTATTATGTAAACTAACTGCTACGTAGAGTACATGGAGGACCAACTAAGTGGTAGTTCTGAGCTCCACGAGGAGTGACCAGAAAGGAGTGACCAGAAAGGAGTGACCAGTAAGGAGTGACCAGAAAGGAGTGACCAGAAAGGAGTGACCAGAAAGGAGTGACCAGAAAAATGACCGTGCAGCTACAGATAATCACATGTGCACATCCCGGGGGTGACTGGTGAGACATAGATAGAATAGATCCACTGCTTCGACCAGGCATGTCATTAATGGTGGTTAACGTAACATTTTATTTTTAACACCAATTGTTACAAAAACCACTGCTACAACAGCATGTGAATGCTTGGTACAGGCTTCCTTTGGGACCAGGTACAGTGGTGCATCCATACTCCATATAGAAGCGCACAGGAACATGATGATGGTTACACGAACCACCACTGCACCAGTACAAAAGAACTACTTTAGTACAGGCATCCTGCTAGAATGCCTACTGCGGTAGTTGGTTCCATGTGGTTATTAACAACTTCGGCTGATATTTATCTGACATGACAATAAAGGGGAAATGCCCTAACGTTTATTTGTGGTATTTGAGCAATAGAAAACACAAGTACACTGGGCTGGAATATAATAAACAAAATCTCAGCAATACTTCATGGCATAAGCAGTAGACTTTAAAAATCTATAATCTACATTTGTGCTTAATGCAACATTGAAACAAAATCCTTTGCTGCAGAAAAAAAAATCATTTCAAATTAATAAAAATGTATTAGACTACGCCACAGTATTAAATCTGGTATTTACTTTTGCATCATACAGTGTGAGCGAAATCTATGCGAAGGTTACGTTTCGGAGGCGCATGCGTAATTTGAGATATGCGTAAATTTAAGATATCCGTAAATTGACATCATTTTCTTTATAGACATTCTATTCGTTTTAAGTGGGTGGATGCTTCTGCAATGTAGACCAAAATTTAAAAAATAATTACAATGTTTCACAAAAAAGCATTCAATAACGAACATGCATATCAGATACATAAAATAAAAACACGAAATTGAGAACTTTTAACAGTTGTAAAGATCATTTTCGCATTTTTTCTCAGCTCGTTATTTTGAATTCGCATAAATTACGATCGCACTGTATATTTTGAGCAAACACAAAACAAATATTACATAATCAAAATTCGACCAAGTAGCCTTTAAAAAAATATACGTGAAAAACATCTAGTATTATGCAACATTTTAAACTGGAGAGAACAATTTCCACCGGTGACCAGTAAATCACCGGACATGGTCAGCATACAGCAATAGTAAAATAGACATCTTGATAAAAATTAACGAATCACCGGAACTGTACACACGTGACTTTACTTTTGTTTCTTGCGTAATGACATACTGACTTTAATGTTAAATATAAATTATATGAAAGCCATACATAAATAATTTTTACACACACGTAATCGTAATTCATTCTATAATGTGAATATAAGTGAGGATTTGTGTTCAAACATTAGCGTCCTGCCACTTACAAAATTGTGGCTATGCCATGAAAAATGTAATATACGATAGTCACGTGAGAAGTGCGCAAAGGAGATTTGAGGCAACTTTTTTTTTCTTTTTGCGGGGGCGCAGAAGGCAAATGTTTGATGCATGACCCCAAAGCGAATGGAAGATAAAATTTGAGACGAGAGAGAATGGTTCAAGATCTTAGATAACTTTTCATCTATCCTTTGGCGTTCGGATTCTATTCATGACAAGGTCTAATTATCAAGATGACAGCAGTACCGTACTTCTTAATTAGTAGTGCCTCGTATTGGGGAGGCGCAATCTGTTCGATATAGATACAGGATCTGTCGGTTATATTACCGGTGCACGTCCAAATGGTCTAGTATAACGATGGCTGTCTATTCAACAAATGTGCGTTCTATTTGTCTTTTTTTTTTTAAACCAGCGGCACTCGAGCTTTCCAGCCCTTTTGGCTCCAATGGGGAGCCAGTGGACTTTCCTTCCAACCCGGTCAGGAGCTTCGCTCCTTCCCATCCACAAGGGGTTTATCTGTAGGAGCCGGTCAGGTTATTCAGTCAAAATCCCGGTCGATGACATTCCTACAAACGACATCGCCCGGGCTTGAACCTTGAAAACCTGGTCGCTAGCGCAACGCTGTAACCATTACACCAGCGCGGCTCCCCTCTATTTGTCCTATTTTGTATAATATGCGCCTGTGAATAAATTATCAGTTTGATTATGCGATCGCAGCGGTGTTGCTTCAAAAACTGCGTGTTAGGTACATTCATGGCCGTCAATATTGTCCCATATACAAATCGGACCTTTTTTTCAGCCACGAGAGCACATAGTTAAAAGTTTCGCTTTTGGTCAAATAAAATGACTGACCAAAAAACCACGGACAAAAAGAATTCTAATTCAATTAACTTCACGAATTAATTATTAAAGAAAATAATGTACGTAATTCATGTTTTAAGACAAAGTAACAAGTGCGCATAACAAGGACCTTTTCTCGCACACGAGAAAGCTCACAGTCATATCAGTTCCAACAGTAAATTTGTTTTAAAGGGCTCAGTGGAAAACAGTTACGTCACGTTAGAAACTACTGAACAATTTGTTTCTTACAGTAACTTTTATCAAAATGTCACGTGTTATATTCTTGCATGGTGAGTTTATAGTAATAAGTGAGTGAACAATAGGAAAGGCCATTTCAAGTTACAATAGACAACTGTAACAAAAAGATTTTCATGAAGATGGTCATTACTTGTATAAAGAAAAAAAAAAATAGAATGCTTTAAATGTAAAATACATTCTGACAAATCTACCCTATAAATTTTTAAAAAAGTTTATCGTGAAGACAAATAGCCTACACAGCAAGAAAATACAAAAATCATCTCTGAAAATACAAAAACAATTCATCAGCAAATACAGAAATCGATCGTCTTGGTATAAAAGTATCAACCCGGCAAATGCCAAAATAAAAAAAACCAAACGCAAAGGCATTGATACCTTAACTGACTTTTGAACATACAAGAAAAGAATTGATTCAGGTCACACAAAAATGTGAACTTGAAAATACATTTATAAGTATATGGAATAATATCATTGATTTCCTGAGTAAAGTAACAAAAAACCACTACATCTATGACACATGGGTTATGCTACAAAAAACAGTAAGTGAACAATTGCAGTACAATATATGTCACTTAGCTGTACCAAATACTGGTGTTTAACAACATGAAAGCAATGTCAGATAACAAAAACATTTATGTAATCATTAATTTAAGCGAAAAAAAGGTAATCCAACTGGAAACAATTTTTCATATCATTAACAACTTTAAAAAGAGTAATCAATAAGTGGATAATTCAAGAAAATTATTTATGGTAACAACACTTTTAATTTTAAATTCTAAATATTAAAAAAATTAAATACTATGTTTACAAAGCAAATGAAGGCATTATTTTTCACCTTCCTTAACTCAGAATTTTAGAGGGTTTAATCTATCAAGTTTTGTACCAAACTATACACACCACACTATGTTCAAAAGCATGGCATTATTATTAGCTTGCTATTTCATGTATTATCTTATTATAGTAATGGGAGACCTCAATGCGAAAGTTGGTACACACAATACATATAATGAAAGAGTAATGGGGAAATGCGGCAGTAGAACAGCAAACGAAAATGGGGATAAATTAATAAGTTTCTGTAGTATTAACAATCTGGTCATTGGAGGAACACTTTTCCCACATAAAGAAATTCACAAATTAACATGGGAATCACCAAATGGTCGGGACAGAAACCAGATAGACCCCATCATGATTAACGGTAGATGGAGACATGCATTACAAGATGTGAAGGTAAGAAGAGGTGCAGATGTGGGAAGTGATCACCATTTAGTAGTAGCAAAACTGAAAGTGAAACTAAGAAGGGCTGGACCAATTGTAACTACACAAAAAAGGTTTGACATCAGCAAATTGAAGGACCCCCTTACCAGAAAAGCTTTTGCGGTTGACATAAAGAAACGATATCAATTTGCCAAAAGTCAGGAAAAGACATTGACTGATGATATAGACCAGAAATTCAACACCATTTCAACAATATATAAGGAAAGCAGCAAATCATGCTTGGGATTCCAGGAAAGGAAAAAGCAAGACTGGATAACACCAGAAACATTAAACACCATAACACTGAGAAAGGAAATGAAAAGAAAGAAAACAGAAGCGAAGTCCCCCAGGTTAAAGCAACTATATAGCGAACAGTACAGTCAGCTGGACAAGGAAGTTAAACGCCAAACCCGAGCCAACAAAAGGAATTTCCTAGACGATCTTGCAAGACAGGCAGAAGAGGCAGCACTGAGAAATGAACAAAGCACAGTATACAAAATAACTAAATTCATCAGCGGAAAATGAGGTGCAAACAATATTACATTAGTAAGAGATAAGCAAGGAAATCTCATCACGACAGCAGAGGGACAGGAAACAAGATGGGCAGAGCACTTCAGAGAAACTCTGAACAGGGAACCACCAGAGACACAATTGAATGTTCCTGAGGCTGAAAACGATCTAGATGTAAATACAGACATTCCACGAAAAGAAGAAATCATCACAGCAATCAAAGGGTTAAAGAACGGAAAAGCTCCTGGCCATGATAACTTAAATGCAGAGCTATTTAAGACAGACCCTGAGCTAGCAGCAGAACTATTAGAACCACTATTTGCACAAGTGTGGAAAACGGGGACAACACCATCAGAGTGGAACAAAGGAATGATTGTCAAATTGCCCAAGAAGGGAGATCTTGCAGACTGTAATAATTGGAGAGGAATCACTCTTCTCTCAGTTCCCAGCAAAATACTAGGCCATTGATAGCTTGGCCTCTGGCAAAGCACCAGGCAGTGATGGGATTCCTCCTGATTTAATCAAATGCTGTAAGAGCACGCTATTACATCCCCTGCATAGGATGCTGTGCCAGTGCTGGGAAGAGACAACTATTCCTCAAGACATGCGAGATGCCAAGATTGTAACACTGTATAAAAATAAAGGAGACAGAAGTGATTGCAATAACTACAGAGGCATCTCTCTTCTTAGTATTGTTGGTAAGGTTTTTGCCAAAGTCATCTTAATGCGACTACACAAGTTAGCTGAGCGCATATATCCAGAGTCACAGTGTGGATTCCGAGCTGGCAGATCAACAACAGACATGATCTTCTCTCTCCGCCAGCTTCAGGAAAAATCAAGAGAGCAGAAAAGACCATTATATATCGCCTTTATAGACCTCACAAAAGCATTCGACCTGGTTAGTAGGGATGGACTCTTTAAAATCCTCCTGAAAATAGGCTGCCCTTCTAAAATGCTGGAAATGATAAAGTCATTCCATGACGGCATGAAGGGAACAGTCCAATATGCTGGAAGCACGTCACAGCCCTTTGATATACGAAGTGGCGTTAAACAAGGCTGTGTTCTGGCTCCGACCCTCTTCAGAATCTTCTTTGCCTTACTCTTGAAACATGCATTCAGAGATGCAACTGAAGGAATATGCCTTCACACTAGGTCAGATGGCCATCTGTTTAATCTTTCAAGGCTGAAGGCAAAAACAAAAATCAGAAGGGTCACTATAAGAGACTTGTTGTTCGCTGATGATGCTGCAGTCGTCACTCAAAGCCAACAGGAGCTTCAGAGCTTGATGAATCGCTTCACTAAAGCATGCAAGGACTTTGGCCTCACAATAAGTCTAAAGAAAACGAATGTGCTGAGTCAGGATGTGGGTGCTGTACCAGTTATCACTATCGATAACTATGAATTGGCAGTGGTGCACCACTTCACATACCTAGGGTCTACCATCAATGACAAACTCTCACTGGATACAGAAATCGACAGCCGCATTGGCAAAGCTGCAGCTACCTTTGCCCGCCTCACATCGCATGTTTGGGGAAACTCTAAACTCACAATGAAGACCAAAGCTGCGGTATATAATGCCTGCGTCACCAGCACACTCCTATATGGCAGCGAGACCTGGACGACCTATGCTAAGCAAGAAAGAAGGCTCAATACCTTCCATTTGCGGTGTCTACGCCGCATCCTCGGCATCTCGTGGAAAGATAAAGTGACAAATGTCGAGGTGTTGTCACGTGCTGGCCTTCAAAGTATGTATACGCTTCTTAGACAGCGCAGACTTCGCTGGCTTGGCCATGTTCGCCGCATGGAAGATGGTCGCATCCCAAAAGATATCTTCTACGGACAATTAGCAGATGGCAAGAGAACAGTTGGGCGACCACAGCTGAGGTTCAAAGATGTGTGCAAGAGAGATATGAGGGCACTGGACATGGATCCAGCAACATGGGAGGATGAAGCTGCCGATCGCACTAAGTGGCGATGCTATTTACGTCACCGCCTCAGATTGGGCGAAGAGAGGCTCACACAAGAAGCAGAGGTGAGGAGAAAACGTCGAAAGGAGCACCAGGAAAATAAGCAGCTGAGGGCTGTCACCTCAGGGGCGCATTCCCATAGTCAGTTATGACTGAAGGGGCTATTATTATTATATAACTAGGCAGGATAATTATACAGAGAATTTCAAAAGCAGTAGACCACAAACTAAGGAAAGAACAAGCAGGATTTAGAAAGAACAGAAGATGTGTAGATCATATATTCACTCATGAATATTATAGAGCAGTGCTCAGAATGGCAAAGACAGCTGTACATTTACTTCATTGATTTTGAAAAGGCTTTTGACAGCATACATAGGGAAAGTTTATGGAAAATACTGAGGGCTTATGGAATTCAAAGCTGCAAAGTGTCAATCATAAAAAGCCTCTATGCCAACTTTACGTGTAGTGTTGGGCAGAGCAACCTAACCTTTGAGGTGAAGACAGAAGTATGACAGGGATGCCCCTTATCAACCACTCTATTTTTAACAGTCATCCACTATTTTTAACAGTCACAGACTGGGTGATGCACCAGACAACAGAGGGCAGTCCAAGAGGAATAAGATGGACTACATTTTCTACATTAGAAGACCTGGAATATGCAGATGACATTGCACTACTAGCACATTCACATCAACACATCCAGGAAAAAACGGATAGACTTAATAAGTTTAGCCAGCAGGTGGGCTTGAACATCAATTTAAAAAAGTCAGAGGTCATGATGCTCAATGTGAGCAACCCTGAGCCCATATCAGTAAGGAATCAGCAACTGGTACAGACAGACACCTTCACATGCCTAGGATGCATAGTAACACCAGACGGCGGCGCAGGCAAAGACATCAACATCAGAATGAATAAGGCAAGAACAGCCTTCTTTAGCCTAAATAACATCTGGAAGTCTTCCCAATACAGCGCAAGCACAAAATTAAGATTATACCAGAGTTGCGTGCTTTCTGTGCTTCTCTATGGTGCGGAATGCTGGAGAGTCACAGAGAAGGAAATGTTGAAATTGTCCTCTTTTCACACAACATGCCTAAGAAAAATTTACCGAATCTTTTGGCCGAATACCATCACCAACCAAGATCTGCTTACTCGGAGCAAGCAAGAGGACATGCACACCATCATAGCTGGCAGACGCTGGAGCTGGGTTGGCCATGTCCTCAGAAGAGACCCCGATGCCATCACAAGAACAGCTATGCTTTGGACCCCTGAAGGAAAGCGAAAGAGAGGCCGACCAAAAAACAACTTGGCGGAGGACTGTGGAGGCTGAGATGCAAAGAATGAACCAGAGTTGGGGCACTGTACGAAGGATGGCCGCCGACCGAGCAAAGTGGAATCAATTTGTTGTTGCCCTACAAGACGCCACTAGGCGTGATGGCCACTGACTGCTTTGACAGTCGGCGGCTAAGCATCAAAGAAGAAAGAATTTCATGTATTGAAATAATCTAGGAGAATTGGCATCACAATAATGCCAAATTAAGATACGTTAATACAGAAGAAACAGTGAACAAAGAGGGATTTTCCACTACAGCAACAACTCAGAATTTTAGAGTGTTTAACCTATCAATAATTTCACCAAACTATACACACCTTATGTTCAAAACCGGGACAGTATTATTAGTTTGCTATTTCATGCATAGAAATAATCTAAGAATTTAGTAGCACAACAGTGACAAATTAAGATACGTTAAAACAGAAACAGGGAACAAAGAGTGATTTTCCACTACAGCAACAAGTCAGAATTTAGAGTGTTTAACCTATCAATAATTTCACCAAACTATACACACATTATGTTTAAAACCGGGGCAGTATTATTAGTTTGGAATTGCATGTACAGAAATAATCTATGAATTTTGTATCACAACAATGCCAGATTGAGATCTGTGAAAACAGAAACAGTGATTTTCTACAATAACAACAACTAAATGTAACTTCAAGTTTTGTAATACCCGTAAAAATTTACAATCTAAAAAGTGTATAAATAATATTTTGAGTTGCTTTTCTTTTCGATCAAGCGTAATACATATCAACATTAAGTGTAGCATGTAATATAGTCAGTGCATATTAATATAACGTGTTATTTCCTGAGAAAAAGCACTTATGTAAGTAAATCTTTGTATAATAGTATAAACTGTTATTCCTTGTTATAAAGCACATATTGATTATTAATATAAAACTTATTCCCTGAGAAAAAGCACACATGTAGGGATATCTTTGTATAATAGTATAAACTGTTATTCCTTGTGATAAAGCACATACATAGATACTGTTTATTTAAAAAAAAAAATTCCTTAAAATAAAGCACATATGTAGGTACAGTTTATTAATTTAACAAAAAACTTATGCCCTGAGAAAAAAGCATATATTAATATATCATGGTATTCCCTAACACAAAGCACATATGTAGGGAAATAGTATAAACTTTTTTCGTTGTAGAGATAAAGCCCATTTGTAATTACTATTCTGAAAAAAGAAGCATATGAGTAATTACTGTTCATCAATACAAAGTGTTATTCTTTGAGATGTTGTTACTGATTTTTAATACAAACTTATTCCCTGGGGGAAAAAAAAAAAACGTTAAGTAGGTCAAATCTTTGCATAATAATACAGACAGCTATTTCCTAAGATAAAACATATATTTAGTTATTGTTTATATGTAAAAAAAAAAACCTGATATACCTCGACAGAAAGCATGTAAACATATATTGGCATATAATGTTTTATCAACTCTTATTCCCTGAGATTACGCATATACTTAGGTAAAATCTGGGACCGAAGACGCAGCAACAGTGATAAATGCAGTCAGCGACACATTGCCTGATTGCTTGTGTCAGCGAAACAGAGCTGACCAAGACTCTACTCCACCTCCAAGTGGTGGTCCTGGAAACAGGCTGCATCACTGCAGTCTGGCTGAGAGAGTAGGGATCAAAGAAGGAAGGTTAACCAAGTACCAAAAATGCCATTGCTGAAACAGGATGTGTCGGGCCGAAAGGCGCAAATATCGCAGCTTTGCTGTAAACGGCGACACAACGTAACAAACGTCCTTTTCAGGACGAACGCAGAAGAAGAAAATGCTACAAAATGAAAGAAATTATTTGCAATGTAAGAAAATACAAAATGTTTACACTGGTCATTATTCATAAGGTCCAAAAAATAAACTTTCTTTTATGACGGAATAACAGAGAATCCAACCCTAGGCAGTGGCCAGGGATCTTTACAAAAAAAAAAAAAAAACCAACGAAGCAAGAAAGAATAGGCCAACTGGCATTCTAAAACTGCTTTCTTCTACAGTAGTGTTTCCCAAACTGTTTCGGGCCACCCTTAGCTGTCATAGAACATCCCCAGCACCTCCACTTTGGGAACCTCTTGTTCTACAGTATAAATTACACTTCAAGAACATCAGTTGGTTAGATAAAATCTGGAGCGTTCATTGGCAAAGTTGCTAGAGTGCTTGTTTTTCGAAACAAAGTTACCGGGTTTTAAACCAGGTAGTGTCAAGCTCCACTCTAACCAGTTGTAAATGGGTACCTGGCTCTGCTCTTGAGTTAGGGAAGGCAAAGGCAGTAAAGAAGGGAAATGTTTACAATATCTCATAATGCCTGAGACCTAGTATAGTGAAATTTCTAACACTTCACTCCCCAACAGAAGCATCTTGTTATGAGACTTCCTTTGACCTTTCTTTTTTTAACTTAAAGTAACACCCTGTTAAATTAAAAATGAGTCAGAAATAAGTGTCTATGAGGAGAAGACAAGCGAAAAGTCGAAAATCTCCTCCAAGACTGTTGATTCCATGAGAGGAACAAACTGACAGTAGGTACTTTACTAACCTCTTTAAGGGAGAAACTCATGTTAAGGTGAAGAAAGAAGCACGAGATTAAAAAAAAACCAATAATTTTTGGTGGAAGGTGACAACAGTAGACAAGGTCTGCAATTTTGCCAGAATGGCTATTCATATTTGTGTTACAGCTAGCCATAACATAACCCCATCCTTGTTTCGATTTTGTCAAACAGCTAGCCATAACCTAACACCAACCCAGGTTCGAGCTTTGTCAGAATTAATAATAACAGGTAACAAAAACCGACCCCACATTTAAAAAAAAATTTCAACTTTAAGTTTCAAGCGGAAACACCCGAGTTTTTTTCTTTGCCGATATAGCAGCCTCAAGTCTACTGTCATGCACTTTGGCCAATTTGTTTCTTTGTTACTTGACCATATAGAGAAAATGAATGAATATTCAGTACAGCTCTGTTAAAAAAAATTAAAGCTCTTTTGAACATAGATTATCGTCTCACAGGTAATTTTAAAGTACGTTCACAAACAACACAATTCAGGATGTTAAAAAATTATGTATGCAGACTTTAAAAATTTATATTTCATGAACAACATATACAATTTTAATTTTCTTTATCACATTTTAAAGTTAAGAGATAATGACATTTTTTTCCACAATGAAATAATTTTGTTTATTTGTCAGATACATAAAAAATAACGGAGAATACTCAATTAAGTGTTGGAGAAAGAAAGACAAATCTAAAAGAATTGTAGATCAGTTAGTGATAGATGTCGCTCATGTATTCATGATGGTGGTGGGCATTTTGAACAATTAAGCTAAATTCATGTTATTTTGAAAAAAATGGTCTATGTTTTAACTTTAAAATGTGATAAAGAAAATTTAAAATGTGTGTTCATGAAATATAATTTTTTAAAGTGTGTATACATAATTTTGAAACATCCTGCATATCAGAAAAGCATTTAGCAGTAAAAATACCAGAATAGTTGGCAGTGCTAAATGCTACCAAAAAAAAAAAAACAAAAAAAAAAAACAAGGTGAAATAAGCACATAAACAATATCTTTATATGTACTGTACTAGCCCCTATTGAAACAAAGTAAAGGATCCTAAAAACAAACTGGTTTGTTTTTTAAGAACAAAATGGCTGATAGGTATAAAAACATGGACTAGAATATAAATCTTTTAGTGTATATAAAAAAAAAGAAGAAGGAAAGTAAATTGGTGTTCAACTGACAACATTAGTTAAATTGGTTTCATATGTAACGAAGGCGTAATATTTTCTGAGGAACTTTTAAAAGTACAAAAAACTTCAAGGCACATACATGGTCATGGAAAAAATGTTTGAGAAAATTTTGCATCTTCCAATAGTCAAGTTTGCACAAATGTAAAAGTGTAATTTGTGCATTGACCCTTGCATGTATTGAATTCAAAACAGTGTTAGTAATAGGCTTCATAAACAAGTGCACATTTTCACAGGTATATAAGTTGTTTGTTCATCAAATGTACCTTGGTTTTTCAGGAAAATAAGATCATGGAGGATAACAGGAAGTAGGAATTTGGCAAGCGCAAAAACAAGAAAAATTATTCTCAGACTTAAACTTTTGTTCTGGGGGGTGTTGGGGAAAGAGGAGGGAAGAGAATGTATACCTTATTCTTCTGTCATTTGTTTAACTTTTCAGCATGAAGGTTATTATGTTTAATATGCCTCTTCATTGATGTGTGCATAAAAGTATTGAAATACCTTGATAAAAAGTATGGCCTTGGTGGTCTCAATAAATATTTTCAGTTTTCATTTAATCTTCAGATGACCCTCCCTCCCCCTCAAACATTCCATATGCTCCAAATATATTTTCACTCATTTTTTTTAAAATGGCATATTATAAGCAAGTGACTTGAATACTTAAACCTAAGAAAACTATCTCCCGAGGACATGCAAAAGGGATTCAACAGTTACATGAACAGAATCTTAAATTTACTTTAAGTAGCTGCAGGAAACAATTCATTAAAATTTTTTACCGGTATATAGAAGGGAACACGGGTAAGACAAAGTTCTCATTGTGGTACATGATTATTTTAAGTTTGGAAAACACTGATTTAGCGGGATCAAGTAAAATAAGTTTTAAATTTAAATTTCCTTTTTTTAAATTTAGTGAGGTGAATGAAAGCATTGGGGGTGAAAGAAAGAGAGAAGAGATTTCCAATGGGAGTTTTACAGTATATACAAACACTACACTGTCTTAAGTTATTTACACCAGAAAATGCTTTTGTAAATGACATAAATAGCTAATCACACTGACTATAAAGTTAAGTTTGCTACAGACCTAGCTAACCTCATTAAAGTGGGCTCTTAACCATTTTTTCTTTACACCAAGAACTTCTGAAGGAAGTTTCCTTTTTAGTAGAGGGATAGCAGTTTCAGGTGCACCACACTGAACATTGACCTCAGAGTGTTCATTAGAATAAGTACTGTCTGCAGTAGAGCACTTATGTGGAGGTGAAATTATGTGACTAGAATGTGCTGCCTGTGATATGAAAGACACTGGGGGTTCAATGGGATCTTGAATGGTAGACACATTATGAATATGATCAGAGATAAAATTACTGAGTCTGTCTGCCTGATAAGGAACTTGCCCACAGGGCCTACTTTGACTATTTGGCTGATGATGGAGTTGAGTCTTAAACCTGTCAATTAGACTTTGAAGCCTAAATGGCTCAGAGTCAATTTCAGGGCTTAGGGTTACATTTTGGGAAGTGTCTGGAGAGTGATGAAATGAGGAACTAGATGAAGAGTTGCATACAATTGGTGAAGATAGATGTGAGCTGTACTGTATGCGATTACCTGTGTCATAAGCATATGATAGTTGCCGGGAAGAAAGGGCTCGACTTACTTCTGGATGGTGCAAGATACTCTCATTATGTGACGAGTGAGGAAGTGGTGATACTGGAACACTGCTTGTAAATTTGTGCCCTACACCATCTGGTTCAGCTGCAGATAGATTTGGTGAGCCAATTCTCCTTTGGACAGTTTCCCATAAGCTGTCCCACTCAGGATGAGTTCCTTGTGCCTTGATAAATCCCCACAGATGCCTAAGCACCTCAATCAGGTTGGCATTATAATTTTTCAAATGTTCAATATCCTTTTCAAGTAAGATCAGTCCACCAGAGGTCCCAGCATCACCTTGGGAATGAAATGAAGTATTCTGAGGAATCTGTATCCTACTGGTATCTACCATAGACAAATGATTGTGTAACCTTTGGGGTATGAACACAGGGCTTTCACTTTGCCATGTCACAGAACCGTTGTGTACAATTCCAGGTTGAAAGTCAGGTCTAGGACTTCTTAGTTGAACTGCTTCATAACTTCTTAAGTCTGGTCTAGGACTTTTTAGCTGAACTGCTTCATAGCTTCTTAAGTCTGGTCTAGGACTTTTTAGTTGAACTGCTTCATAACTTCTTAAGTCTGTTTTAGGGCTTTTTAGCTGAACTGGTTCATAACCTCTTAAGTCTGGTCTAGGACTTTTTAGCTGAACTGCTTCATAACCTCTTAAGTCTGGTCTAGGACTTTTTAGCTGAACTGCTTCATAACTTCTAAAGGCCATACCTGGTTGATAATGCAGAGTTGCATCCATCATTGTCATCATGGCTTCTGGCATAATTTTCTTTGCTGGGGATTTACTACCAGACCTTCTGTTTTCACCGTTTCCTGATGAAGAAGCAGTAGTGAAAGGTAGACCGCTACAATGCCAAGAGTAGCCATTTCCACCACATGAAGCAGACGTTGATACCAGATTTTCTTGGGTCATGTCACTGATTGGTTCTCTAAAATTTTTCTGCTGTCTAAGCTGCCTTTCAGAGTGAGACTGGGTATATACTTGGCCACGTCCTCTATACTCATCTTGGTGAAATCCAACTTCCTCATCACCGCTCATTTCCAGTTTGACAGAATCAGTCTCAACCTCATCCTCACTGGCATCGGTAGTGCTGGCACTTGAGCATCTCAAAATAGGTGCTGTGGAGGTACTTCTATTCATATATTCAGGAGTTGGGACTTCTAATTGAGGGGGAAGTGGATTTAACTGAATGAGGTTCTTAATATCCTCCACACGCTCATTCATCATGGTTATCTGTAAAAATATATCTTTCTTGTGCTTACGAATATTTTCAAAATCCGGCAAGCCTTTGCACAAGTCTCTCACAAGTGTGTCGTTGTTCAAAGTAGCCCAGTACTTAAGGGAGAGATTTAATATATAATCTGAGGCTTGGTCTACCTTTTCTGGTTCTCTGAGTTTTCGTTTAAGCCCATCTGTAAATAAAAAAAGCAAAAACTATGTACTCTTTGTCTATGTGAGCATATACTGATGCTACTTGAATAGACGGGTAAAGAAGATAGTTTAGAATTACATATATGCACAAATAACAAACATATTTTACTAATCCATGATTCTTCTCTACTCTGCATAGTTCCCAGGGAATCTCAGAGGTGACAAAGAACAGAACTATTACTTACTCAGGCATATTTGTAAGTGACACACATTGAAAAGAAACCCTGATGTTAGCATTACCAGGCAGTCTTTATTCTGAAATCTCCAGCCTTAGAGAAGGTAGACTGTAAAACACATAGAGAAGGTAGACTGTAAAACACATAGAGAAGGTAGACTGTAAAACACATAGAGAAGGTAGACTGTAAAACACAGAGAAGGTAGATTGTAAAACACAGAGAAGGTAGACTGTAAAACACACAGAGAAGGTAGACTGTAAAACACATAGAGAAGGTAGACTGTAAAACACATAGAGAAGGTAGACTGTAAAACACATAGAGAAGGTAGACTGTAAAACACATAGAGAAGGTAGACTGTAAAACACATAGAGAAGGTAGACTGTAAAACACATAGAGAAGGTAGACTGTAAAACACATAGAGAAGGTAGACTGTAAAACACATAGAGAAGGTAGACTGTAAAACACATAGAGAAGATAGACTGTAAAACACATAGAGAAGGTAGACTGTAAAACACATAGAGAAGGTAGACTGTAAAACACATAGAGAAGGTAGACTGTAAAACACACAGAGAAGGTAGACTGTAAAACACAGAGAAGATAGACTGTAAAACACACAGAGAAGGTAGACTGTAAAACACACAGAGAAGGTAGACTGTAAAACACATAGAGAAGGTAGACTGTAAAACACACAGAGAAGGTAGACTGTAAAACACACAGAGAAGGTAGACTGTAAAACACACAGAGAAGGTAGACTGTAAAACACACAGAGAAGGTAGACTGTAAAACACACAGAGAAGGTAGACTGTAAAACACATAGAGAAGGTAGACTGTAAAACACATAGAGAAGGTAGACTGTAAAACACATAGAGAAGGTAGACTAAAACACAGAGAAGGTAGATTGTAAAACACACAGAGAAGGTAGACTGTAAAACACACAGAGAAGGTAGACTGTAAAACACACAGAGAAGGTAGACTGTAAAACACATAGAGAAAGTAGACTGTAAAACACATAGAGAAGGTAGACTGTAAAACACAGAGAAGGTAGACTGTAAAACACACGGAGAAGGTAGACTGTAAAACACATAGAGAAGGTAGACTGTAAAACACATAGAGAAGGTAGACTGTAAAACACATAGAGAAGGTAGACTGTAAAACACACAGAGAAGGTAGACTGTAAAACACACAGAGAAGGTAGACTGTAAAACACACAGAAAAGGTATATTGTTAAACACACAGAGAAGGTAGACTGTAAAACACATAGAGAAGGTAGACTGTAAAACACATAGAGAAGATAGACTGTAAAACACACAGAGAATAATAATAATAAATTCTTTAAGCGCCAAACACGGCGCATAAGGCAGAAACCAGTGCTCTCCAGGTTGTTCGTTGTGACGCCACTCCTCTTAGCTCTTGCACATTATTTAGGCCCAACGTTCTTCCTTCTCTTATTATTGTTCTTCTGAGTGTTTCTTTTGGTCTTCCTTTTTTCCGCTTACCCTCAGGAACCCAAGTGAGCGCCTGTAGTGGTATTCTGTTGTTTTGCATTCGTAGGACATGACCGATATATGACCATCGTCTTTTCCTTATATAGTCGGAGACATATTTCTGCCTAGAGTCTTCTCTTATTTGTCGATTAGTCTTGAATTCTTTCCAACTGATGTTCATGAGTTTTCTAAGACATTTGTTCTCGAATGTATTCAGCTTGTTCTCCAATGATTTTGTTATTTTCCAACTCTCACAGCCGTATATGTTAACACTGAGATAACATTTGAATTAAACAGACGAAGCTTGGTATGTATATTCAATGATCGTAATTTCCAAATGTTAGATAATCTATTGAAGGTGCTAGCTGCCAAAGCAATTCTAGTATGGATTTCTCTTGTTGTGTCACCATCCTGAGTCATTTTACTGCCTAAATAATTGAAACTTTCAACTTTCTGTAGTTTTTTCCCCGTTCAAGATGATATCAAAGGTCTCGTTAGAAAAGTTCATAGCTTTAGTTTTAGAGGCATTTATTTGGAGACCAATTTTAACCGAGAGATGACACAAATTATTTATTGCTTCTTGGGATTGTCTTGGTGTTGAACTTAAGAATGCTACATCATCTGCGAAATCCAGGTCCCCCAGGAATTTTCCATTTGTCCATTTTATACCCAATTGTTCATTGTGGGTATAGTTTCTCATAACCCAATCAATAGCTATTCCAAAAAGTAGTGGTGACATAATACAGCCTTGTTTCACCCCTGTTTCTACTGTAAACCATTCTGTATTCCCTTTATTTGTTCTAACACAACATCTTGCATTGTCATATAGCGCTTTGATTATATTCACATATTTTGTTGGAAAACCATAGATTGTAAGTATCTTCCACAATGATGGGCGGTGTAGACTATCAAAGGCTTTTTGAAAATCGACGAAGGTGATAATAAGTGGCGATTGCCTTTCCACTGATTCTTCTATAATTGTTCTTAGTGTGAATATTTGATCAATACATGATCGTTTCGGCCTGAAACCCGCTTGTTCTTCTCTGATCTTTTCGTCAGCATGCAATTTAAGTCTTTCTAACATCATGCAACATAATAATTTTCCAGGTACTGATAATAGAGATATACCACGCCAGTTATTACAGTCTGATAGATCACCTTTCTTCGGTAACTTTACAATAATACTGTCTTTCCATTGTTGTGGTGGTTGTTCTTCTCTCCATACTTCATTTATAATATCTAAAATTCTCAAGAGGTTGTTGTCATTAACTGCTTTAATCATTTCCCCTGAAATTTCGTCAACTCCAGCAGCTTTAAAATTTTTTAATCTTTTAACGGCTTGTTTGATCTCGTCCAGCGTGAATTCATCGCAAGTTATTGGCAAGGTGGTTGTGGATGTTTCATTATTAAAATCAGGTGTTACTGTTGGTGGTGGTCTGTTTAGCACCTCCATGAAGTGCTCAGCCCATCTCTTCATTTGTTCTTTTTCTGTTGGTATTGAATTCCCTAATTTACCTTTAACAGGTGTTTCCATAGCAGTAGGCTGGTGACATAGTTGTTTTGTAATTTGATAAAGGCACCTACTATTACCAGTTCTTGCAGCATTTTCAGCTTCTACGGCCAGTTCATTGATGAAATGTCTTTTATCTCTTCGAGTTTTTGTCTTCACTTCTTTATTTAACAAGTTATAAGTTAGTTTGCAAGATTCAACTGCATTATGTGTACTTGCCGCTAGTAGTTTAAGTTTTGCTGTTTTCCTTTCTTGTATTTTATCCCAAGTATCTTCTCTCATCCATTTTTTCTTTTTATGTACTAGGTATCCGGTGGTCGCTACAGCTGCTTCTGTCATTGCTGTTCTCAGTTGTTCCCATTTAGTATCGATTGTCTTGGTGGTGATATCGTTGTCAATTTTGCCTAAAGCATCGAAATAGTTGTTCATTTTGACATTATATTCCTTCTTTATATCATTTGATTGCAGTCTGTGTACATCTATTCTTCTATTTTTATTCGGTTGGTATAACTTCTTCAGTTTAATTCTCATTTTAGCTATGCAGAGGTTATGATCGCTTCCGATCTCTGCACCTCTGTATGCTCTGACGTCTTGAACTGATGAGCGAAATTTAGCGCTTATGCAGAAGTGATCTATCTGGTTCTTAGTTCTGCCATCAGGTGAATTCCATGTTATCTTGTGGATATTCTTATGTGGAAAGATGGTGTCTGCCACAACGAGGTTTGATATTTCACAAAGTTCTAGAAGTCTTTTGCCATTTTGATTCAAACAGCCTATGCCATGAGTACCGAGATATCTTTGTACTCCATCGTTGTTGTCACCTACTTTGGCGTTAAAATCACCCATGACTGCTATTATGTCATGCTTGGGTATTGTGTTGATGGTACTTAGAAGTGCTTCATAGAAGTCATCTTTTGTGGTATCAAGAGCGTCGTTAGTTGGTGCATAACATTGTACAATTGAGAGCTTGAAAAATCGTGTCTGAAATCTAGCTAATATTAGCCTCTCATTGATAGGTACCCAGCTGATAAGCGATGCTGCTGCTTTCTGTGTCATTAGGATGGCTACTCCCTCTGTGTGACGATTATCATTACTACCAGAGTATATAATTTGCTTTTTTTCTTCTGAAATATATTTTATGCCCTTCCCCGTCCATCTACACTCGCTGACACCCAATAAGTCCAACTTATAATTATCCATTTCTTTAATTACTTCTTCCAATTTTCCGTCTTGATACATAGTTCTTACATTCCAGTATCCAATTTTAGAAATCTCCTTAGCCCCCAAGATATTAGAGTGAGTCATGTTTACTGTCGAGCCTGGTTCTGTTTCGGTAACAATAGCTTGTTTTACGATAGTGAATTGTTAACTCACTGATCAACCCTCCGATCCAACCGACCGATTCGAGGGTTTCGAGGTCAGTTATAGGAAAATATCTACACCACTAGATACTCTGGTGTATCTTTTATTCTATAATTTAACATAACATGGTGATATCCATCGAAATATACACATTCCTGATGTTTTTCTTTCGGCGTCTAAGGTGAGAAACGAATTTCACCTCCATCTTGGAAGGGTAGATATATACAGAGAAGGTAGACTGTAAAACACACAGAGAAGGTAGACTGTAAAACACATAGAGAAGGTAGACTGTAAAACACACAGAGAAGGTAGACTGTAAAACACATAGAGAATGTAGACTGTAAAACACATAGAGAAGGTAGACTGTAAAACACATAGAGAAGGTAGACTGTAAAACACATAGAGAAGGTAGACTGTAAAACACATAGAGAAGGTAGACTGTAAAACATATAGAACGAACGAACGAACGAACGAACAAACTTTATTTTCAAAGGGTTGAGAATTGGGCACGCAGGCCCGTCTGACATTCTGCCCTTCCTTTCTCCCGTCTTTTATACTGATTTCATTTATTCTCACATACAATTTACCCATCAATTCAAGGAATTCAACGTTGTACAGGTAAAATAATAGCATACTCACATTCACAGTATCTAATTATAAACATGAAATAAAATATGTTGAAAAGTACAAACTAAGTATTACCATGAAACAAAATATGTTGAAAAGCACTAACATCATCATTAAACCTACACTCGATATTATACCATTTGTTCGGAAAAATAATCATATTAGGGGGGCAGATAATCAGAACTCATAAAGTATTCGAAAAGTTTACGATTGTATGAATAGGGACTGAGGTTGTTATGTTTTAGATAATGTGGAAGATAGTTCCAAAGATGAGCAGCAGAGTAAGCTAAGCTTTTCTTGAATAAGTCAAGCCTAGGCTTGGGCACTTGTATTTTGTTAAGGCGTTGACTGCGTCTTTCACTGTATTTGAACATTGGCCACAGATATGTTGGAGCATTCTGTGACAGGATTTTGTGAACAAATTTAGCTTTGTTGAACAGAAAGCGCTTTCTTAGAGGCAGTATTTTGAGATATTTATATAGATCTACACACTGTGTTTGGCAGTTGTCAGAAACTAGACGCACTGCACGCTTTTGTAGTGAATGGAGTCTTTTTGTGTTGGACATAGAACAACCATCCCAGATTGTGGAGCAATAGTCAAGGTTTGTTTGTATGTGAGATACATAGAACAATTTTCGTGCATCTTCATCTAGGAAATGTTTGATTTTAGCTAACTGGTAAACTTTCTGTGCCGTTTGCTTAGTCAGTGCATGAACATGTGAGTTCCAATTAAGATGCTGGTCAACGACTATTCCTAGAGTTTTATGTTCATTAACGTTTTCAATTGGTGAGGTACCAATATAGATCTGAAGTGTTGTTTTCTCAGAATTTTGTAATTTTTGTCTAGTTGATATTAACATGCACTTTGTTTTAATTATATTAATTAGCATGCGATTTCCGATGCTCCACTTAATCAGATTGTCTGTATCTTTTTGTAACGATAGTTCGAGTGTGTTGCAACTCGTATCACTCGTGTAGATAGTACAGTCATCAGCAAATAGGTCACAGGATGCGTGTTCGACGTGTAATGGAAGGTCATTAATGTATATGGCAAAAAGTAGAGGCCCAAGAATACAGCCCTGAGGAACGCCGGTATTTATTATGGTTGGGTATGAGCAAGAGTTATTGTAAGAAACTACATGTTTTCTGTCTGACAGGAATGATTTAATTATCGTCACTAGTTGAAGGTTTACTTTTGATGTTTCTAGTTTTCTAATTAAAATAGCGTGATCTATCATATCAAATGCTTTTTTAAAGTCTACAAAAACTGCCCCACATATGTTATCGTTATTAATATTTAAGTGCCAGTTGTCAATCATCTTAGTTAGAGCTGTGTGACATGAATGTTTAGGTCTAAACCCCGACTGACTATCAATTAGCAAGCCGTTGTTAACTAGGTGTTGTAGTGTTATTTTATGTATGTGTTTTTCTAGTGGTTTGGATAGCGATGATATTAAGGAGATTGGCCTATAGTTACCAAGGTTATTATTGTCGGAAGAGCCAGGTTTTAAGAGAGGATATACCTTAGCGACTTTAAAGTGCCACGGAAAGTAGCTCCGTGCGATACATTGATTGTATATGTATGTAAGCGAATCACTAATAGCTGGAGCCGCATAACGCAGTATTCGATTACTGACTCCGTCAAGTCCTGATGAGTTATTATCTTTAAGTCCTAGAAGATAGTTATACACTTCATTAACTGTCATAAACGGAATGTTGGATGGGATTGTGTTGGTACATTTGTTCTCACAAAATACTGACAGCCTGCCTAAGTCACAAGGTGAATTTGGTATTGTAGATTTAAGACTGTTTATTTCTGCCTGAAGGTAATTGCTGAAGTCTGTGGGAGTAAATGAAGTATTAGGGGTTGACGAGACTGACAGATTTCGCTTGTTCGCTAAGGTATTGATTGCTTTCCATATATCTTTACTGTTTGTTTTGTTCTGAACCAAATTTTTAAAGTAATTCTTTTTTTCTCTACGAATTAAATATTGCACGTTGTTCCTCTGTTCTCTGTATATGTTAAAGTCCTTGTTTTTGTGAGCTTGATCTCTCTGCCTCATGGCGTCTAGCACTGCTTGTGTGATCCAAGGAGATTTGACCTGTCGTTTCACACGAACTTCTTTAGTTGGTGCGTGGTTATCAAACACACAAAGAAAGATACGTGTCCAATGGGCAATGGCGTCATCGGGATCAGAAAGCTGGTAAACACTGGCAAGAGGTGCAGTTCGCAAATCATGTAAAAATAGTTCACGGTTGAAATGTTTAAAACTTCTAAATTTAATACTGATATGTTTATTTCTTGGAGCTTTATATTTATTCTTTGACCACGTGCAACATATAGGGTAGTGGTCACTCATCGCGACAGTAGGAACAGAGCATTCTATAATATTGTCTGCACAGGTGACGTAGATGTGGTCAATTATTGTGGATGATGCATTTGTTACCCTGGTAGGCTGGTTGACTATTTGTTTTAGGTTGTAAGATAGGATGATGTTTTCCCATGTTTGGTTTCTGTTGCGCATGTCGATGTTGAAATCGCCTAGAAGAATAATTTCTTTGGCAGTGGTAAATACTTTATCCATCATAGTGGTGAAATCTTCATACCAGATGGCTCCTGCACTGGGATTTCTATAAAGATACCCGACTAGAAATTGTCCCTGAGTCGGTAGTTTTATTTCTAACCATATGCACTCGGTCTCTGCTGTCTCTAAATCGCTTCTGCGGTGATAACTAATAGAAGTGGAAATATATACTACAATACCTGTTTCTAGCTTTCTACTTGAGTCTCGCCGAACTGTTTTAAAACTATTTAGGGCAATTTCACCATCTGATATTTTGTCGTTTAAGCGACTTTCGGAAAGTCCAAAAACATGAAAATTTTTATTTAGAATTTGTGTAAGCTCAGGAAGTTTGCCTAATAAATGGTAAATGTTCAGGTGGCCCAGCCGTAGACCATCCTTAATTAGCCATTGTGTCTTCTTCTTCTTCTTCTTTCGTTCGCTTGAAATATATTGTCTATATCTGCAATGTTGTTTCTTGTATAAACTTCACTGTCTTTTGTAGTTCATACAGGGGTCCATATAGTTTTGCTTCCAGTGTTGTTTCTCTGGGCCAGTGGGTTTGCCTCAATATATCATATTCGGGGTAATCTTGCAGTACGTGCTCCGCTGTCTGGGGTGCCTGTCCACATGTACACATGGCTGAATTGCCAATCTTGAATTTTGTATACATGTGGCTGCGGAGGCGCCATTGTGTCTGATAGGTATGCATTTTATTTTGGCGAGTGGTTTAAAAAGGAAAATAACAAAAGCAATTTTAAATACGAACCCACGAAAATTTAAACTAATTAACGTCACCAAGTAAGTGAAAATGCAAATGTTAGTACTTAACGTACGAACACTTGGTACAAGTATTGCTAAAAAATCACAATTAACTGAAATTGTCAGTAGTATATTAAAATAGTCACACAACAGTAGGCACGCACGTTTTCACACCACAACACTAAAATTCTAACAAAGTAATTAAGCAATACTGAGAGGATACGAATTAAAAAAAAGTAAAATGAAAAAATCTTGCAAATTATGAAAAGAACTGTCGAAGGCCTGTAGCCAATGAAATTAAAGTGTTTTGAGAAAGTAACAAAGTACTTATTACTTTATGCGTCACAGTAATCAATTAATTTTTCAGGGGAGAGACGGCTTTGGTCGCAGGGATTAAGTCAATGAAAAAAAAAATGAGTGGATTAATCATCGATAATGGATGTCTCTGTCAGGTACATAGTAAGGCCCGCGTTGCACAGACATCATTAGTGCTTGGCTGAGTGATGCTGGACTGAATTGCATCAGGTAGCCAAGTTCTGGGTTCCACTGAGCACGATCAGAAAGGCTACGGGAGGAAGCTTGACGACTGTAGATTTCGTCTGCAGTGGTTACAACACTTGTAGGAGATTTTTGGGTCTGTGACATTGTGGCACTGCTTCTTGAACTGTCATATAATGTGTTTGTGAGGGGCTGTCTTATAGGTAGTGGAGGAAACATAACATCGTAACGTTCGGCTTCCTGGCTGTAGGTGGCGTTCTGTTTGTTGTTAGGTACTTTGTTGGTTACAGGAGCGCTTCTTTGAGGGGCGGGTAAGGTGTGTTGTGCATTTTCATGAAGGGCTGATCTCATGGTAGATCGGTTTGCGTTCTCTGTGTCTGGTGGGTTGTCGTGTTGCGTTCGCTGCGGGTACTTGATGTTTTTTGCTAGAATGCTGCTACCTAGTTTTGATGTATGTATTTGATCTATGTAAAGGCGTTTCTTTGGTGCTCCAGAGTTGCTTGTGAAGAAAGGAGTGTTGTTGATATAGCCAATGTTGTTGTGTTCACAATAGCTCTGGATTGTCTTGTTGTTGGTGTCGGCTAGGTAGACTGTAAAACACATAGAGAAGGAAGACTGTAAAACACACAGAGAAGGTAGACTGTAAAACACATAGAGAAGGTAGACTGTAAAACACAAGGAGAAGAAAACTGGGGGACAGACTTGAAAATGATGAGAAAGACTTGGAAAGACCTTGAGCTGATGGCGTGCAACAGGAGGACTGCTATTGAAGGCCTATGCAACTTCGGGAGCTGAAAGGTAATGAATGACTGAATATGATACAATACATACAATTGTGCATTTGATTGACATGTGGATTAAACGAACAAACTGCTGAGCATGTTCTACAGGATTGTTCTCTGTATGACCAGTTAAGAAAGATATACTGGCCCAATGACTCAACACTAAACTCAAAGCTATATAGAGCTAAAGAGGAACTTCAAACAAGTTGAATTCATCATGAGAACTCGTCTGACGGTGTAAACATCAAAGATGCGATCGCAAGAAGAAGAATTGACAGAGTGGTTAGAGCGCTAGGTCTCTCGCAGCAAAAGTGCCGGGTTCGATTCACAGTATCAACACGCTTCAGTCTACCCAGCTGTAAATGTGTACCTGACTGCACTTGAGTTAGAGAAGGAATAGGCAGCGAGAAAGGGAACTGGTCACCATACCTCTTGATGCTGGACCTAGTACAGTGAATTCTCTTGAACAGAAAGAACAAGAAAGTTGAGTATTTAAATTAAAGCTATAAAACAACTCACCAGGATTTAAAAATCTTGTAGCGCACAGACATCCCAGGATCATACCATCTTCAGAGTGAAATTTGGAATAGAATTTAGCGTATTTAAAGATGCGTTTCAATTTTGGGAACTCTTTCTGCATGTCAGTCTCCCGAAGTCGAATATCCCCAAAGCACAGCTCATTCTCTGCCGCATTATATGCTTCTGCCATCAAAAGTGCCAGGATGTCAATAAGTCGTTTGCGGATGAGCACAGCAAGATCATCCTTATGGATCTGAAAGGAAGCAAATGAGTCTTAAAATATGGACATGAAATATTTGTAAAAGAGATTAATGTTTTCAAAGTGCAATGTCTAGCTGTCTTTTATCTTACACAATGTTGACACTAGGATTGCTAACTTACAGAGAAAGCAGAACACTGGGCCTTACAGAAGACTTGATGCTTGGCCTCACAATGAGCCTGAACTACTAGAGAAGGCTTAATATTATGCCTGCTATTTTATAAAGAGGCCTGACACCAGAAATGTTTAGAGAAGCTGACACTAGGTAGTAAAGACCTGCTGTCTTATAAAAGGCCTTAAACTAGGCCTGCTATCTTACAGAAGGTCTGACACTAGGTAGAGAAGAATTGACATGAGGTCTGCTATCTTAAACAGCCTGCTATCTTAGTGAAGATATGACACTAGGTCTGTTATCTTAGTGAAGATCTAACACTAGGCCTGCTATCTTAGAGAAGATCTGACACTAGGTCTGTTATCTTAGAGAAGATCTGACACTAGGCCTGCTATCTTAGTGAAGATCTGACACTAGGCCTGCTATCTTAGTGAAGATCTGACACTAGACCTGCTATCTTAGTGAAGATCTGACACTAGGTCTGTTATCTTAGAGAAGATCTGACACTAGGTCTGCAATTTTAGAGACGATCTCACACTATGTCTGCTATTTTGAGAAGATCTGACAGTAGGTCTTCCCATTCAAAGCCTGGAATGGAATTCACCACTATACATCGGATTTGTGGACCACGAAAAGGCATTTGACAGTGTAGACAGAGAATCACTTTGGAAATTGATGAGGCATTATGGAGTTCCCCTGAAGATCATTAATTTAATAAAGAAAACATATGAAGACATGAAATGCAGAGTTCTTCATGAAGGACAGCTTACAGAACCGTTTGGAATAAGAACAGGAGTACGACAGGGATGCCTCTTGTCTCCATTTCTTTTCTTACTAGCAATAGACTGGGTTATGAGATCATCGACTACACGCAACAGAAATGGAATCCAGTGGACTCTGACTAAGCAGTTGGATGATCTGGATTTTGCTGATGACTTGGCTCTTCTGTCCCATAACCGTAATTAGATGCAGGACAAATTGAAAATACTCGATGAGAGGTCACAGCAATTGGGTCTTAAAGTACACAGGGAAAAGACGAAAATATTGAGAATAAATGCAGGTAATGATAACAGGGTTGAACTTGAGGAAACACCAATACAAGATGTAGAATTGTACACATATCTTGGCAGTAATATAGACAAAGTTGGAGGGACAGACAGTGATATCAAAATAAGAATACAAAAGGCAAGAGGAGCTTTCATTGCATTGGGAAATATAAGGAGATCAAGAGAAATCGGATCCAACACGAAAATAAGAATCTTCAACTCAAATGTGAAGTCAGTCCTATTGTATGGCTCTGAGACATGGAGAACAACAAAGACAACAACCAGAAAGCTACAGACTTTCATAAATGGGTGCTTGTGTAGAATAGAGGGATTAAAATGGTATGACAAGGTTACCAACGTGGAACTGATGACAAGAACTAGACAAGTGCCAGTGGAACAAGAGATAAGAAGACGATGGCAATGGATAGGACACACACTGAGGAAACCTGTTGATAGCATTACAAGGCAGTCCTTGTTCTGGAACCCCAGGGCAAGAGAACGAACGAACGAACGAACTTTATTTTCAAAGGGTTGAGAATTGGGCACGCAGGC
Organism: Oreohelix idahoensis; assembly: GCA_024509875.1. Classification (NCBI taxonomy): domain Eukaryota; kingdom Metazoa; phylum Mollusca; class Gastropoda; order Stylommatophora; family Oreohelicidae; genus Oreohelix; species Oreohelix idahoensis. Next base: position 79,749 of record JAMPIV010021009.1, read on the forward strand.
CCGTCTGACATTCTGCCCTTCCTTTCTCCCGTCTTTTATACTGATTTCATTTATTCTCACATACAATTTACCCATCAATTCAAGGAATTCAACGTTGTACAGGTAAAATAATAGCATACTCACATTCACAGTATCTAATTATAAACATGAAATAGAATATGTTGAAAAGTACAAACTAAGTATTACCATGAAACAAAATATGTTGAAAAGCACTAACATCATCATTAAACCTACACTCGATATTATACCATTTGTTCGGAAAAATAATCATATTAGGGGGGCAGATAATCAGAACTCATAAAGTATTCGAAAAGTTTACGATTGTATGAATAGGGACTGAGGTTGTTATGTTTTAGATAATGTGGAAGATAGTTCCAAAGATGAGCAGCAGAGTAAGCTAAGCTTTTCTTGAATAAGTCAAGCCTAGGCTTGGGCACTTGTATTTTGTTAAGGCGTTGACTGCGTCTTTCACTGTATTTGAACATTGGCCACAGATATGTTGGAGCATTCTGTGACAGGATTTTGTGAACAAATTTAGCTTTGTTGAACAGAAAGCGCTTTCTTAGAGGCAGTATTTTGAGATATTTATATAGATCTACACACTGTGTTTGGCAGTTGTCAGAAACTAGACGCACTGCACGCTTTTGTAGTGAATGGAGTCTTTTTGTGTTGGACATAGAACAACCATCCCAGATTGTGGAGCAATAGTCAAGGTTTGTTTGTATGTGAGATACATAGAACAATTTTCGTGCATCTTCATCTAGGAAATGTTTGATTTTAGCTAACTGGTAAACTTTCTGTGCCGTTTGCTTAGTCAGTGCATGAACATGTGAGTTCCAATTAAGATGCTGGTCAACGACTATTCCTAGAGTTTTATGTTCATTAACGTTTTCAATTGGTGAGGTACCAATATAGATCTGAAGTGTTGTTTTCTCAGAATTTTGTAATTTTTGTCTAGTTGATATTAACATGCACTTTGTTTTAATTATATTAATTAGCATGCGATTTCCGATGCTCCACTTAATCAGATTGTCTGTATCTTTTTGTAACGATAGTTCGAGTGTGTTGCAACTCGTATCACTCGTCCAACACAAAAAGACTCCATTCACTACAAAAGCGTGCAGTGCGTCTAGTTTCTGACAACTGCCAAACACAGTGTGTAGATCTATATAAATATCTCAAAATACTGCCTCTAAGAAAGCGCTTTCTGTTCAACAAAGCTAAATTTGTTCACAAAATCCTGTCACAGAATGCTCCAACATATCTGTGGCCAATGTTCAAATACAGTGAAAGACGCAGTCAACGCCTTAACAAAATACAAGTGCCCAAGCCTAGGCTTGACTTATTCAAGAAAAGCTTAGCTTACTCTGCTGCTCATCTTTGGAACTATCTTCCACATTATCTAAAACATAACAACCTCAGTCCCTATTCATACAATCGTAAACTTTTCGAATACTTTATGAGTTCTGATTATCTGCCCCCCTAATATGATTATTTTTTCCGAACAAATGGTATAATATCGAGTGTAGGTTTAATGATGATGTTAGTGCTTTTCAACATATTTTGTTTCATGGTAATACTTAGTTTGTACTTTTCAACATATTTTATTTCATGTTTATAATTAGATACTGTGAATGTGAGTATGCTATTATTTTACCTGTACAACGTTGAATTCCTTGAATTGATGGGTAAATTGTATGTGAGAATAAATGAAATCAGTATAAAAGACGGGAGAAAGGAAGGGCAGAATGTCAGACGGGCCTGCGTGCCCAATTCTCAACCCTTTGAAAATAAAGTTCGTTCGTTCGTTCGTTCGTTCGTTCGTGTAGATAGTACAGTCATCAGCAAATAGGTCACAGGATGCGTGTTCGACGTGTAATGGAAGGTCATTAATGTATATGGCAAAAAGTAGAGGCCCAAGAATAGAGCCCTGAGAGAGGCAGAGGTAGACCAAGAAGCACATGGAGAAGAGAACTGGAAACAGAGGTGATGAGAGCGTGGAAGGAACTTGAGATGATGGCACGTGACAGGAGGACTGGGCATGTGTTTGTTGAAGGCCTATGCTCCTTTGGGAGTGGAGGGTTAGGAATGATGACAGTAGGTCTGTTATCTTGGAGAAGATCTGACACTAGGTCTGCAATTTTAGAGAAGATCTAACACGACATATGTTATGTTAGAGATGATCTGACACTGGGTATGTTATCTTAGAGAAGATCTCACACTGTGTCTGCTATCTTAGAGAAGATCTGACACTAGGTCTGTTATCTTAGAGAAGATCTAACATTAGGTCTGCTGTCTTAGAGAAGATCTGACACTAGTCTGCAATTTTAGAAAAGATCTAACACTATGTATGTTATGTTAGAGATGATCTGACACTAGATCTGTTATCTTAGAGAAGATCTCACACTATGTCTGCTATCTTAGAGAAGATCTCACACTATGTCTGCTATCTTAGAGAAGATCTGACACTAGGTCTTATCTTAAAGAAAGCTAACATTAGGTCTGCTGTCTTAGAGAAGATCTGACTTTAGGTCTGCTATCTTAGAGAAGATCTGACTCTAGGTCTGATATCTTAGAGAAGATCTGGCATTTGGTCTATCTTAGAGCTGACACTAGGTCTACTATCTTACAGAAGATCTGAGACTACGTGTACTATCTCAGAGAGGTCTTGCTACCTTAAACGAGGTCTGATATTAGATTTGCTAATTTAGAGAAAACCTAAAGCTAGGGAGAAACTTTCATCATCTGCAACACACAACAGAACCATGTATCAGCCACAAGAAACAATAGAACTATTTACCAACCAATAATACACAGCAGACCAACCACAACACACAATAGCTCAACCACAACATACAATTGATCAACGATAAAAAAAAAAGAACCCCTCATATGATTTTTTATTTGTTTTACTTTCATAGCAGTTGCTGAGATTGAGGTTCCTGTTCAACCTAGACACAGGGACCATCAATAATATTAGGGTGTATGTCCAAATAAAAAAAAAACAACCATTTGGGTCTGGTTATAAGTGAAATTTGTGGGAAATATCACAAAGTCTAGCTTATATACATCAAGAAGCCTAGGCACTGATTGGATGGCCAAATATCTGGATGTGTCTTACCTTATGAATGCCTGGGATGTTTCTGACAAAATTAAAAGCATGCCAAACGCCCGGGCTTGTCACTTTTTGAAAATCCTTTGACTTGGTTGTTGTCTGTATGTTCTGTTGAAATGATAAAATTCTTAATATATACTATAATTGCTATCAGTAATGTGTTTGCTAGGTACTTATCAGTAATGCACTGTGTTGTACTAAAAATCATAAAGTTCTCTACACGTAGCAAAAATTCCAAGAAACATCTCTCCATTACAATGATCAGGAAACCTATACAATTATTTTTTTTACTGCACGTCTTAATTCTGAGAATAATTAATAATCAGAAAATGTTAACATCAAAAGAAGGCAAAATATAGATGGCAAAATACACCAACTTTAAAAATATGCTTATTTTAGCTGAAATAATAAACATTTGCCAACGAAAATTATTTGTGGCAAGCTAGACAAGCTGGATTGGAAAATGAAATTATAAGATCTTGGGAAATACTTAGGATTGAAACAAACAAACATTTATGTCTATTATTTGCTGTACATAGGCCTCAGGTTTTCCCTCTTTTCCCACTTTGTTTGCTTGTTTTCCTCTTAGGCTCTGTCCTCTGTTTTTTTTTTTTTTTTTTTTTTTGTTGGTGGGGGGGGGGGGTGTTGGTGGGGGTGGTTGTTTACTGCTTTGTTTGGTCTCCTCTTTGTTTATATTCCTCTTTGCTTCTTTGTTGCTGTTTTTGTTTATTTCCCTGTGTTTCTTTGTTTCTCTGTTTGTTTCCTTCTTTGTTAATTTCATTATTTATTTCTTAGTTTTCTTTTTTTGTTTGTTTGTTTGTTTCCATCTGTCTTTGTTGTTTCTTCTTTTATCTCTCTGTTTTTTTTTTAAACTGAGCCAGAGTAAGAGCCTTCAATCTTCATACTTACATTCTCAGATCAACACATTTAGACTTACAAAAAACTTTTAGTTATTTCATTATTGCCATCAATATCTCAACCCCACAAAAGCTGCAAACCTCAGAAATAAGGTATCTGTGGAAGGTGGTTGAAGTAACAAGAAAGGACATGGTCCACAATCAGATGATATATCATGGCCTTGAAACCCAGCCCCTGCAGACCCACGGGGAATAGTTCTAGTTACAATTGTTTGGCCATGTGTGCAGAATTGGAGAAGATTGACTACCAAGACAAATATGGGAAATCCAAGAGCTAGGGATCCAGAATTCAGGATCACAACACTAGACAATCTCTGAAGAAGTGAGGACTGAACTGGAACCAAGCCAGAAGGAAGACAGCTGACAAAATTGCATGGCACTCTCTCTGGCTAACCTTTCCACCACAAGGTAGAAAGAGGCATGACTAAGTAAGTAATTATTACCAAATGGAACAGTAAGAAGTCTTTATAGCAAACAAGGAAAGAAAAATACAATGCAACAAATTATGTCTAAGTGTAAGACAGGTGGACAACTATTATAAATCTCAGACCTAAGGGTCTTTTGTGTTTGGATTTGTGCCCTAATATAACTGACTAGGTTGAACAGGACACGCCTTGCTAAAACGAGGCAAAACGTTATATTAAAAAAAAAAAAAAAAGTGGACAACTTATAAAGAGATCGGGACGATCATCGAAGAATAACAGAAATAACCAAGGACAAAGAGTAATTAAATGAACGCTGTCCTTTTCATTCTCAATATTTTTAATATATATTCACACTCGACATTGAGAAGCTATACCCCCTGTAAATGCAGATAACTAAATACTGTACACCTCACAGAAGATCTTGATGTAATAGTGATGGAATAACACAGGGATATGCGTTGTAATTCATGAGCTCAAACACATGCGTCCACTCGCCATGACACACAATGGTAAAACCAGCAGACAATCACCTCACTTCTGCATTTTTAGTTTCACGTCTGCCAAACAACCATATCGGCATGACGACACTTCACTTCGTGTATTAATAAATGACTCCGTACAAAATAAACAAACAAGGAGCACTGTTGAGCTAACCATTATACCGACACAATCGTTATGAATTTTAATCATAACACTAACCTGAACAGACAAGCTGAAGAATGTCTTGATAGATGGACTCTTGTAGCTATTAGCTATCTGCTGGAGCTCCGCCCATTCCTCGGCACTCAGAGATCTCTTACTTTTCTTCTGGCGTTCCTTTCTGTTGGTTGCAATCAGCCTTTGCAAGTTGTTGCGCTCCATTTCGCTGAGCACCGCTTTAGATATATGAAAAAAAGAACATTTGCAATAAAGCTCTGATGACAAGTTTGTAAACATCATTAAACAATCACAAAAAAGTAAGAAAGAAAAAAGACAGAAAATCAAATTGTAATAAGTTTTTTTTTTAACAAAGTATCCCATTCAGCCCTTGATGGGTTATAATTAGGACATATAGTGTAATAAGTTCAAGACAATAAAATCAATTTCCTGTATCTAAATATAATATCATCTTCTGCCCTCCACAAAATATAGTAAATCAAAACCAAAATTGTGAGAATGCATTTGTGTGTGACACCCCTTTTCAAGAAAAAACCAACAATAAAAATAAAACACAAACTAACACAAACAAAAAAAAACCAACGTAAAGTGAATTACTGGCAGAGAGATAAAAGATATTTTCCTTTTTCGCTCCCCATGGAACCCAGAACCACCACTGCAGATGGCCTTTAGTAGGAAGCCTACACCAAAGCATTAGTGTACTCTTACAATCGTGGTTTCTGAAACAACTTGTTTTACATGATGATGTTGCCAGCTCCAACACAACCTCATATTAGTCACTTATTCTAGACTAGTCTAAAAGACCATCATAAGACGGTAACGGCAATTTTACTTATTGAAAAGTATTTTTAAAAACACTGTGCATCACCACAGTTCTATAAATATTTTTGTGCACACCGTAATGTGCGCACTTTTCTTTGTCGAGTGTTACTATTTTCGGGAGAGTACATATAAGGGAAACAATACAACTAATGTCTAACTTTCAACCAAAGTTGCATCCCCTAGCGTTAGTGACAGAAAAAGCTGGGATTTTATATATATTGATGTTTAACTATGGCAACTGAGCTCCAGTTTCTCTCTCAGGTATTCAGTCCTGCCTTCAGAGGCATTTAAAGAATCCTCGAACCTGGTTTCAACAGGGAGCAGTAGTTCTATAATTTTTTTATTAGCCTCCTCTGAGTCTCCTCTTTGGACAGGGGTGGGGAACCTGCAGCTTGTGAGCCGCACCCGGCTCTTTGACCCATCTCTTGCGGCTCTCGGCTCTCTACTACTTAACTCTTAGTGATGAGGGATACTTTTTCTTCTTCTTCTTCTTCGTTCGTCCTGAAAAGGACGGTGGTTGCGTTGTGTCTGTTTGCGCTTAAGCTATGATATCTGCACCTTTCGGTCGACACATCCGACTTCTGCACGACATTTTTAAGGACCGGGTTTGCCTTCCCATTTCGATCCATGCTCGCTCAGCCAGCCTGCACTGCTGCAGACTGTTTCCAGGACCACCACGTGGAGGTGGAGCACGGTCTTGACCAGCTCTGGTTCGCTGGTCCTGACGCAGGCAGTCAAGCTATGAGTCGCTGACTGCATTCACTATTGCTGCATCTTGGGGTCCCATGAGGGATACCATATGATTTTTTTTTTCATGCGGCTCTTCAATTTGTTTAAATGGACACAAAATTAAACATTTGGCTATTTGTCATGGAAAGGTTCCCGACCCCTGTCCTAGGTACTACATGGAGCAAAAAGAGAAAAAAAAAGTATGCCTTGATGACAATGACATAATAAGTTCAAATGACATCTTAAAAAAATGTTTAACTACATCACGCAATTTTTTTTTTCTACTGACATATGAGGTATGCCAGTCTTAGAGACTAAGGTTCTGATCTTTAAATTTAATGTGAAAAAAAAACTTATAAAGGAACATTAGTTGAGACCACATATAATAAATGTTATTGTTAACTGCAAAAAGACAGACTTGGATAAAAATTTAAAAAATGTTATGTTTGCCATTTAGGTGTTGTTGTTGTTGTTTTGTCTTGTTGTTATTGTTGTTGTTGTTCACTAGGACTGCTCAGCTTCTCACTCTTTGTTTTCAGCCAATACCAAGTTGAAGACTCCTTAGTATTATCTATACTGTAGATCTAGGGTTTTCCTATGACTTTTCTGCCCTTCCAAAACATGCTGAGTTGAGTCATGAGTTGCAGTTTCTCCAGCTAGGCTGGCATTTATAGGATCATCACATCTGGTCCCAAGCTTGGAGTAAGAAGTGTGTAGCATATTGTGCATTCCCTGCCATCCAAGGGGGCTATCCAAATGCACAGAGCTAAAATACTATGCTCTGCTTCTGGGATCTCCCAAGGAATTGTCACTTCCTACACAGAGCCACTTCTAAGTTCCTCCTGATTATCACTAGGTCCATAGTGAGACCCTCTTGCATGCAGCCAACCAGGTAAAAGCCAGAGTCATGTCTGGAGTTCAAGTGACTCCTCCAAGCTTAGTGTGCAAAGCTGGGTTTTCAAAAAAGTTTCCCCACAGGAGGAATCCCTGGAAGTGTGTGGATGATTTCAAGAGTCAATGAGAGTGTAATTAGTCTCACAGAAAGAGATGCACTTCCTCATATGTATATTATAGCATTGTGTTTAGCTGGTAGTCATATAAAGATGACTCATGATATGCCTCCATGCATTTAATAGGTGTAAACAAACCGATTATCAGTGTGATGCAAACATTCCTCATAAAGAAATAACAGACTTAGGCCACAAATAAAACAATAATAAAAGACAAGAGAGAAAAGAATTGTAAAAAAAAATAAAAAGAACTTTTTCCCCCCGGACAATGATTTCAGCTTCTGGAGAACTTTACCTCATGTTTATTGCAGTTTTCAAAGCCTTAATTTTTCTTTTTTTATACTAAATAAAATACACTTACAGGCTGGATCCATTTTCACTGCCAGGCACTTTTTGTAACGACAGTATTGACAGGCATTTCGCGTTTGTGGGGTCATCTCACACTTCTCTTCTTTTTTGCAAACCAGGTTTGGCTCCGCCCCCTTGCTTTTCTGGATGGTTCTTCGAAAAAATCCCTAGCAAAATAAAAACATTAGAAACAATTATAAGAGATACGTGTGAAAATATATACTGCTATTTCATTAACCCAGTCACTGATCACATTCCCTTTATCATGTCCAGAGTCTTACTTACTTACTTAGTCGTTCCACTTCTACCGTGAGGTGTAGAGGTTTGTAAGAGAGAGTGGCATACTATTCTATCGGCTGTCTTCCTCCTGGCTTGGTTCCATTCTAGTCCTCGGTCCTTCAAAGATTGTCTAATGTTGTCCTTCCAGCAGACTTTGGGTCATCCTGGAGGTCTGGATCCCTGGCTCTTAGTTTCCCATGCTTGCCATGGTAGCCGATCTTCTGCAGACATGACCAAATCATCTCAGATGGGACTGTTCTACTTGGGTCTGCAGGGGTTGGGTTTTTAGGCCTTGATGTTTCGTCTGGTTGCAGACCATGTCTTTTCTTTGTTTCTGTTAAAGCCAGGATTTCTAATTTGGCTTTCCTCATCTCTTCCACCAGCTCCTCTTCCTTCCCATTCATACTTCTTGTGGTCCATGTTCCGTAAGTCGTAGTCCGTTCCAGTTCGTCGCCTTTAGAATCAGTCCAGTTTTCTCTTATGTTTCACGTAATCTGATGTCCAGAGTCAAGGCAGTAAAATATAATTGCTAAGTTTCTAAATAAGGACGGATCCCGTTATATGCCTATTGAGACATATTGCAAACGGCTCTGGGGTCGACCCAGCCTCATGAATTTGGGTACCAGAGCAACTCTGGGAAGATTAAGGTGGCCGGCACGATGCTGACCACATCACCCATAGTGTGCCAATGGTCAAGAAAATATGGGCCTAACACCATATTCCCACTATGCCTCAATTGGCGTGTAACGGGATCCTCTCCCCACCCCCACTCGGGTCTGCAGGGGCTAGGTTTTGAGGCCGACATATCCTCTGGGTGCATACCATGTCTCTTCTTGTTACTTCAACCACCTGCCAGCCTCAATCACAACCTCATATTAGATGCTCCTTATGACAAGCTTGAAGAACAGTAGTTCACTCTGGTATTAGAGAATACATCAGACAATACATATATTACATCCTTCGCAGCTCATGGCATGATAATGAGTGGTTTCTACAACACTTTGAGGTTGCCAGTCTCATGCACTTCATATTATTAACTGCACACTTGAAGTAATAGAAGTCCTCCACTTTATATTAGAGAATACATACCTTACATCCTTCACACGTCATGGCACGATAATGAGTCCCAGTAGAATTATCTCCACAGACCGCACATTTCTCTCCAGCTTGCACGTAGGAGGGGATATATGCTGCAATCATCAAATCAAACAGTATGAACATTTAAAGTAGAACAGCATTCCACAATAAGGTAAGCAAAAAGTAAAACTTTTCCTCCAAGAATGTCGACTCCATGACAGGAGCACACTGACAGATGCAGATAGGTGGTTATATGAGAGCAAACATAGAAAACACTTTCTGCCTTTCACAAAATGAAAAGTATGCTAAGCAAAAATTTAATTGTCAATGGAAATAAGAGTTCTCAGTAATTATTATACCCAATCTTATTGCATGGAAGTGAATCATGAACAATCAATGAACAAACAAGAAGTAACACAGATAAGGCTGCACACAACAATTTAAAGAACACAGTGGACAACTAAATGACTAATAAATATGAGGCCACTTCTCAAGATTTAGACATGGTGAGACCTTAAGTTACAGTAAGCTGTAGAGGCCATATTTGACAATTGGTAACAGGGAATAAGGCAGTGTAACAACTGAACTTGACAAGAATGCCAACAAGATGCACAACAAATTCATGCGAGGTGGGTAGAAGAGTTACTCTTAGCTTTAAAAATATGCTTTTAATTTTTTTCGGTTTCAAGACATTTATTATATCAAAATATATAATAAGAAAGTAGCTGGGTAATTTCTTTGAAATAAATCATACTTACGTTTAAAAATTCATTTAGGCATATCATGTATGATGGGGCAAGAGAAACTGCCCCTAAAATTTAAACCCAAGTAGAAAGTATATAATATGAAGGCAATGTAATACAACAGACCGACAATTCAAAGCTAACAAATAAAAAAAAAAGAGAAATTGTATGAAGAAAGATAAGACAAAACATCCCCAAAAGAAGATGTATTGAAGACTACTCTTGTTCAAACACTAATCATTAATGTAGAACTGATGACAAGAACAATAATGTAGAACTGATGACAAGAACAATAATGTAGAACTGTTGGCAAGAACAATAATGTAGAACTGATGACAAGAACCAGACAAGTGCCGACGGAACAAAAGATAACAAAAAGGCAATGGCGATGGATTGGACAGATGTTGAGGAAACCTGTTGACGGCAATACCAGACAGTCCTTATTCTGGAAATCCCAGGGTCAGAGAGGTAGACGGAGACCACAATGAACACATGGAGACGAGAACTGGAGACATATGAAGAAGAAGAAATTGAACTGATGGCATGGGACACGAAGGTTTGACGTAAGTTTGTTGAATGCCTATGCTCCCTGGAGAGCTAAATGGTGATGGTGATGATGAATTTTACTATCAAATGAAAGGTAAAGGCATCATTTTCCTACCGTTGCCCCCTGTGAAGCATAGGAACACCACAACATCTGGTCCCTTAGCAGGGAGCCCACACAAACAGCATCCAAATCATCAAAATGCAGTGGCGTCACTAGGGTTGGTGTCACCCAGTGCAGTAACTCATGGTGTCACCCCCATGGACCTCCTCCCGTACCAGACCATACATAATCCTTAGTAATGTTTTTTGTACTAATGTTACTCGTAAATCGTAATTCCCGTATATCACTGAATGTAATGGCAATAGTAGTGACATAAACAACTAGCAAAATTAAAATTACACCTTTAAATTACAATATCATACGCACAGCCTAAATGTGTTTACATAGTTTCATGTGGTTAAAGTGAAAATTCGGTAAGAAAACAATAGAATTCGAAGTAAAAACGTAGGTACGTGTAAGCTGGACTTACGAAAAATGTTTTTGTGGTTATAACAAACTACAGGGATATTTTTATAAAAAATTAATTTCTGCTGAAACACTGCACAAAAATTTTATAGACAGTCATTTTGGTGTCACTCTCTCTGATGGTGTCACCCGGTGCGGTCCGCACCCCCCTAGTGACGCCCCTGTCCATATGTTTTTGCAGTGGTGCTGTAGTGCTCTCTGTAGTAATCTATTCCACACTATTAGATTGCTAGCCACACGCACAGTAATCTATTCCACACTATTAGATTGCTAGCCACACGCACAATAATCTATTCCACACTATTAGATTGCTAGCCACACGCACAGTAATCTATTCCACACTATTAGATTGCTAGCCACATGCACAATAATCTATTCCACACTATTAGATTGCTAGCCACACGCACAATAATCTATTCCACACTATTAGATTGCTAGCCACACGCACAGTAATCTATTCCACACTATTAGATTGCTAGCCACACGCACAATAATCTATTCCACACTATTAGATTGCTAGCCACACACACAGTAATCTATTCCACACTATTAGATTGCTAGCCACACGCACAGTAATCTATTCCACACTATTAGATTGCTAGCCACACGCACAGTAATCTATTCCACACTATTAGATTGCTAGCCACACGCACAGTAATCTATTCCACACTATTAGATTGCTAGCCACACGCACAGTAATCTATTCCACACTATTAGATTGCTAGCCACACGCACAGTAATCTATTCCACACTATTAGATTGCTAGCCACACGCACAGTAATCTATTCCACACTATTAGATTGCTAGCCACACGCACAGTAGTCTATTCCACACTATTAGATTGCTAGCCACACGCACAGTAATCTATTCCACACTATTAGATTGCTAGCCACACGCACAGTAGTCTATTCCACACTATTAGATTGCTAGCCACACGCACAGTAATCTATTCCACACTATTAGATTGCTAGCCACACGCACAGTAATCTATTCCACACTATTAGATTGCTAGCCACACGCACAGTAATCTATTCCACACTATTAGATTGCTAGCCACAGGCACAGTAATCTATTCCACACTATTAGATTGCTAGCCACACGCACAGTAATCTATTCCACACTATTAGATTGCTAGCCACACGCACAGTAATCTATTCCACACTATTAGATTGCTAGCCACACGCACAGTAATCTATTCCACACTATTAGATTGCTAGCCACACGCACAGTAATCTATTCCACACTATTAGATTGCTAGCCACACGCACAATCTAATTACCATTTACAGCAGACCTGAGAAATCAGTAATCATATTCTTGCTGAATTTTTTTTTTTTTTTTTTTAACCAGCGGCACTTGGGCTTTCAGCCCTTTGGCCCAATGACATGTCATTGCGAGGCTAGGGAACCTGTGGACTGTCCTTCCAACCCGGTCAGGAGCTTCGCTCCTTCCTATCCACAGAGGGTTTATCTCAGGAGCCGTTCAGGTTATTCAGTCAAAATCCCGGTCGGTGAGCTTCTTCAAATGCTCACGCCCGGGCTTAAACCTTGAACACTTGATCGCCAGCGCAATGTGGTAACCATTACACTAGCGCGGCTCCCATTCTTGTTGTACAACGCTCAAAACCACAATACACACCTTTTTTGTTGCTTTCTTTATCTTTATCTTTCTTTTTTCCGCCATTGGCGCTGTCCCCTGGCCTTGACCTTTTCTGGGCTCTGGATGATGGCGGCGACAAGACGGAAAGACACGCCATTGTGTCTGTGTGAGGTGTGGTGTCTTTACAATTAAACTAACTCATTACTTTGTCCCTCAGCTGTAGAAAATAAAGCGTGTATTTAGTGATCATATAATTCTATAACGTTTTAAGCAATTTTACAACTGACCAGTTTAATTCACCGGATTCTCTGAAGAGACCAAAAAAAAAAAAAAAAAAAAAAACCAAAGCATAGGGCTAATGAACCCTCATGCATGTCGTACAGGGCTACTATTATGTAGTTGTGCATGAGGCTGGCAACCTTATCAAATAAAATTACCACAGAAACCACCACGACAAGTGCCTGTAATTGTTCGGTGACGCTTCCTACAGAACCAGCTGTAGTTGTCGCTCCAAGGTCCATAAGGAGGAGTGCAAAAGAAAGGAATAACTTTCTGCACAGCGTCGAAGATTGTCAGTAGGGCCGGATTGAGGCTAACTAATGCCCTAAGCACAGCCGAACACTGGTGCTCCCCTCGACCTTCCATTGCTCAACTGACAAGACATTAAGACTCAATAAGAGCTGAAGGTGAAATAAGAGATTGAAAAATTCAGTTTTCTTCCAGGCCAGACTCCACAACTATATTAAATAAAAACTATTTATTTTTAATTCTATTTAACACCAAGTAGAGTGAGCAATACAAGCAAAATATTTAGTTATAACTAAGGAAACAGGGCAGATAAGGGCAATTACAAACAAATTGATTAAAGTCAAAAGTGGCAGTGAAAGAGTTCAGAGTGAAGGGCATGGTAGCACGTGCTTATTTTACTTATTGGTTAATCCAACCCTGATTGTCAGTCACCATGCAGAGTTATAAATGTACGAGAGGCGTTCAGAAAGTAATGCACCACATCGTTTTTCTCAGCTAATAATGAAGCACCGCAACCGGCCAAATAATACGGCTGCCCTAAGCCGTTGAAATTTAGCGTGTTAGCAACTTGCGTTATAAACAGCGAATTGTGATAGAATTTCTCGTTGTAGAGAAGGAAACTGTTGTGAACATTCACAAGCGTCTATGTGATGTGTATGGAAGTTTTGCAGTCGACAGGAGTACAGTCAGTCGCTGGGTTCAGAGAATCAAAGAATCAGGAAGTGGAGATACGGAGCTGCTTGATCGGCCGCGCTGTGGACGTCCTGCCACAGCCACCAACGCAGAAATGTTGAAATGCGCTGAGGGCATTATTCTTACTGATAGGCGAATCACTACTCAACAATTGGCCTTACAGCTGTCAGTCAGCATTGGTAGTGCAAATGCAGTTATAAAAACTCTCGGATTTTCTAAGGTTTGCGCAAGATGGGTTCCTCGAAGTCTCTCAAATGACCACCGATTGCAAAGGAAAGCAATTTCTTCTGAATTGTTGGAGTTTCAATGCTGATGGAGATAACTTTTTGGCTAAGATCGTTACAGGTGACGAAACCTGGGCACATCATTTTGAACCTGAGACAAAAAGACAGTCAATGGAGTGGTATCATCCGCAATCACCAAGAAGAAAGAAATTCAAGACAATTCCTTCAGCTGGAAAGGTCATGATCACTGTCTTTTGGGACATTGAAAGTGTGATTCTTGTGGACGTTATGCCAAGAGGAGAGACAATCAATTCGCACGCTTACATTAAGACATTGAAAAAAAACTCAATCAACGTTTTCGCAGAGTTCGGCCGCACAAGAATCCAGCAGACCTGCTTCTTTTTCACGACAATGCGCGACCTCACACAAGTCTGGCAACACGGGAAGCAATCACCAAATTGGGTTGGACTGTACTACCCCATCCACCCTATAGTCCCGATTTGGCACCCTCTGATTTTCATCTATTTGGTCCACTTAAAGATGCACTCCGTGGGACAAGGTTTGAAGATGATGAAGGGGTGATTCATGCAGCAAAGAAATGGCTAAATGATCAAGACAAAATCTGGTACGGGCTGGGAATACATGCACTTGTTTCGCGCTGGCATAAAGCCGTACAAGTTGATGGGGATTATGTTGAATAATACCGATGTTTACATGACATATCCATGTATATTGTGTATAAATTTCATGCTTTTTGAATAAACAGCTCCTGAGAAAAACGATGTGGTGCATTATTTTCTGAACGCCACTCGTACTTATTAATACGTACTCGTTAAATTTTAAAAATAATATAGAACTTTGGTCTCTTCAAAGTGCCTAGAAAAAAATAATATAGAGCGTTTCCTATTAACATGTAGGAAGTATGAACAACAGGCATGCTATTCATCCATAACTGTGGAACAGGTGTTGAGAATAGTTGAACCTAGAGAAATGCACAATATAGTAAAACAGCATATAACAAGAACAAAAATTAATATATATAAGGATCAATGATGGTGTGAGGAAAGGGGTAGTCTGATGGGGTGCTTGAATGGCTGATGGCAAATAATTGGTGGAATTGATGTAATCTCGGACACACTCAGGCTTTCTCATCCCATTTCACCTTGTTAACAGGGCAGTTATTAAAGATTTCATTTTAGTTTTTTTTTTTTTTTTTTAATTCGTTTGTTTTTAATTTTTATTGTTTGTTTGTTTCTTGGAAAGGGGAGGTCACACACACAAATTTAGTTTTGATTAACTCTATGTGGACTGAGTGGAGGGAGGAAGAATGTACTATATTTGGGTATTGGAAATCTGACTTTATTTTCTTGAATTAGTACACCGTATGTTCTAATTATAACCCATCAAGGGTTGAACGGGATACTTTATAATAAAAAAATAAGTTCTCATCATTAGTGAAGAGCGTGAAAATGTGGACAATAAAAAACAATTGTAAATCAGAAAGAAAAGCTATTGACACTGTAGTGAGAATATGCAAACGAAAAATTGTTTGTGGCAAGCTACACAAACTGGATTGGAAAATTAAATCATAAGATCTTGGGAAATACTTCGGATGTAAACAAACAAACATATATATATATATATAAAAAACTGAATACGTTAATATAAGAGTGGGTATTCAACAAAAAAAAGAAGCAATGCGTCTTACTTGGACAAAAGACATAGAAGCTTGCCAACGTTGCGGCCACAAAGGTTTCGCCGGGGAAGGAAAGAAAGCGAAAGGAGAAAACATAAGAAAATAAATAATATAAAATACAACCCAAGAATACCGCGTGTCCGAGATCATGGGATGAGCAGATATTGAAGGAAAAAAATAACAAACGTCCTTTTCAGGATGAACGCAGAAGAAGAAGAAGGAGAAAACATTTTTTTTTTTCAGTAGAAAGAATAAATGGAGGAAAATGGACTAACAAATCAACTATAAATGCAGGAAGGAACTTTGAAGTCCTGGCCTGGAAATTCATGTGTACCACGAAGATCAAGGAAACAATCTTTGACAGTATTGGGGGCACATCTTCGAAGTCAAGTCGAAACCATCTGTTGTGCTTGATTGTAGAATGTAAGACACTAATTAATGACCTATAGTCACAAAGGAAAGTATAGTCCTGCGTTGCAAAATCAAAAGAGAACAGCCTTAACAAAGCTTTACTAGTGTGAAAAAAGTACAATTTTCGGCCCTGGATGTCCTAAAACGCAAGGGCATACGGTACACTGTACTTGAAAGTTCTCGGCCAAGGTTAAAGTTTGCTGACAGAGGAGAATTTATGATCTTCATATATTTAGTTTCCGCCACCACTTTCAGGGGTCACCCCAATTCATGAAGCCGAGGCTTAGAAAGGTTGTCTCTAACACTACACTTCTCTACAGCAGTATCAGCTTTACCTTTACCTATCACCATCTTCCAGCGTGACCTAAAATTCCTGAAGAAATCTGTAAATATGATTCGTTGTGTCTCCAAATAACGCGTGAAGACTTTGAATTAAACGAAAAGAGAAATGCCAAATAAGACTTAATTAACTTTCACGTTCAATTATTTTTGGGTGCAGAAGTTATAGTGTAGAAAAAAAAAAGAGTCAGGAGAGGAACATACGTGTTTTGCTATTAAAATGAAGGTCTGTAGAGAC
Source organism: Oreohelix idahoensis (assembly GCA_024509875.1). Taxonomy (NCBI): domain Eukaryota; kingdom Metazoa; phylum Mollusca; class Gastropoda; order Stylommatophora; family Oreohelicidae; genus Oreohelix; species Oreohelix idahoensis. Next base: position 96,670 of record JAMPIV010021009.1, read on the forward strand.
AGAAGAGATCAAGAAAGCCTTAAGGCAATTTTTATTCTCCTGTTTGGTTTCGTTGATATCTAGTCAAGAATAAGGACAAGACAGAAAAGTAATAGGTTTGGCCACCTCATGAGAATGAAATCCGATAAATTACCCGAACGCAGCTACAACAGTCGTAAAGGATCTGGTTTCAGGGCATGGGGAAAACCCAAGAGGCTGATGGGTAGACACCATCACATAAATCCTACAACACGGGCTTACAGCAGGCAATGCGCCACACTTGGCTCAAGAACGCTAAAGTCTTCTCCCCCATTACGCTTCATGGCAACTCTTCTTCTTTAAGTACCGTCTCAGGGGGCGTAGGCGATCTTGTCTTTCCACAACTTTCTGTCTCCGGTACTATTTAACAATTCTACTGTTGACTTCTTTCCTTGCCATGATGTTAAACTTGTCCAGTATCTGCTCTCAGTTGTCTTCCTCTATCTCTTTTCCCTTCAATCTATCCTATTGCTACGATATAGGAGATTTCTACAATGGAGGGTTGGCAGGTGGTGGGTATCGGGAAGTGGCTCTGTGCAGGACGTGAGGATTCCTTGGGAGAGCCCAGAACCAGAGCACAGCATTGTGCAAGCTCTGCATAGTTGGAGAGCCCCCTGGATGACGGGGAATGCACAGTGTGCTACCCCACCTATCCCCAACTGCTAACTTAGAACCAGAAGTGGGGTCCTCTGTATGCGTGCCAGGCCAGGATAAAATGCCTGGGAAAGAGACTGGAGCTCAGAACTCCCTAACTCAAAGTTGCAGGATGGCAGAAAAGCCACGGGAAAGACAGGGCTATTTTGAAGATAACGCAACCATATTTTCACCATACGAGCTCGGACGCCGCCTCGGTAAACAAGGTCCGCGCAGAGCAGTGACACCCCCAGGCTGCTTGCGAATAGTCTACTACTGGGAACATAAACAGATTAGGGATGAGCCCACTCTCCCGTTGAACAGGTGCTAAAGTCGTAGATACTGGGCCAGAAGGCGCACCGGAAACCACAGTATCATGCAACTCGCTTTTTTTTTTTTTTTTCTATGGAGAGTACACCGTCAAATAAATCTCGTTCTGGTGCTCGCCCTGTGGAGCTCCACCAGGCAGGTGCAGTGCCGGGCTCTGAGCCTCGACAGAGCCCACCCTCAGCTACTGGAGGACCCTCTAGACCGTCTTGTGGAGTCAACAGACGGCGGAGGAGAACTACTGACCAAAACAAAACAGAAAAAGAGAAACCCAGAGTGCCACTTGTCATGATGCACTGGAATGCAGAGGGAGTGAACAGCAAGCAGGCTGGATACAGCAAAAAGACAGAGCTGGAAAACATCTTGTATGAGAAGCAAGTCAGTGTTTGCTGTATCCAAGAGACTCACTTGAAAGCAGATCAAACCTTTAAAATAAGGGGATATCAATGCTTCAGATCCGACAGACAAGATAGACGAAAAGGAGGAGTACTTACTCTTGTAAGGAATAACATTCCTGCACATGAAAGGAAAACCTTCATGGATGGAGCAGAATATCAGCTGCTGCAGATAAAGGTAGACAAGATTTTTTTTGCGTTCGCCCGCTAATACTCAAGGCGAAATCTCAGGTTATTATTGTTTATGTCTAACCTGACATTGATTTTACGTGAGTATCCCTTTATTTCTTGTACAGAGACAGGTGTCCCTCGCCATTCAGGCAAATACTCGCCGATTTCGGAGGTACCCATTGCAGCTGGGTCGGCTCAGGAGCCGCCAGTCCCTGGTCGACGACACTTCTTCAAATGTCCTCGCCAGGTCTCGAGTTAATCCAGTCCAAATCCCGGTCGACGAAAAATCCTCAAATGCCGTCGCCCGGGTTTGATCCTGTATCACCCGGTCGCCAGAGCGGTATTGTAACCACTACGCTAGCGCGGCTCCCGGTAGACAAGATGGAAATAGAACTCCTGAACTATTACTGTCCGAACAACAAACCCCTGAGTCTCAGCTCTATACAGGTACCAGCCACCAACTTTATAGCAGTTGGAGACTTTAATAGCCACTCCCAGAGCTGGGGCTATAACCATCTGGATCACAGAGGTGAAGAGGTTGAAACTTGGCAAGATGATCACTCCCTAATCCTAGTCAATAATGCCACAGATACTCCTACCTTCTACTCCAGAGGATGGCACACAACCTCAACACCAGATCTTGCCTTCTCCACACCAGATATAGCTGGATCTATTAGTAGAGAAGTAGGAGACCAACTAGGGGGAAGCGACCATCGCCCAATCTTTCTTACTGTCCAGAGTGCAACTCTCAGTACAGGCCCAGCCATTACAAGATGGAACTACAAAAAAGCCAACTGGGGTTTATTCAGGCATCAGGTGAACACGCTGCTGTCTACCCTCAAGGTACAGAACAGAGACATTAATGAAGTGGTAAAAGACTTCAACAGATGCATACTACAAGCTGCAAAAGAAACCATTCCCAAAGGATGCCGGCGTAACTACATACCATACTGGTCCAGCACACTCCAAGAACGTCAGGAAGCTATGGACAAGGCTAGAAAGGACGCAGAGTCTCAGCCTTCACTTGAAACTCACAACAAATGGAAAAAGGCTGTAGCAGAGTTTCAGAGAACAAAGCTAGAAGAAAAGCGGAAAAAGCTGGAGAACTAAAACGGCATCGCTGAACCTTGAGAAAGACGGCAGGAAACTTTGGAGATTAGTCAAGTCTCTAAATGAAGAGCATTCCTCACCAAGGCAGACTATCACATTGGATGAAGGTGGCAAACTTTTCAGAGGAAAACAAGCTGCAGACTTGTTTGCTAGAAGATACAGTTCAGAAAGCAACTTACCCATTAACATAGACCATCAGAGAGAGATAAGAAAAGAAATACTGGCAACCATGGGACAGACAGATACTCCTGCCCCAATGAGGGAACCCATCACACTAGGAGAACTACAGAAGGCTATTTCCAAGCTTAAGTTTCAAAAGTCACCCGGCCCAGACAAAATCAGCAACGAAATGCTAGTAAATCTGAGCTCAGCAGCAAAGACAAAAACTGCTTGAGATATTCAACCACAGCTGGTTGAAAGGAACGGTACCCCAAGTATGGAGAGAAGCCATCACAATACCCATACTAAAGAAAGGGAAATGTAAGACCGAGGCTGCAAGTTACCGGCCAATCAGTCTCACAAGCTGTGTTGGGAAGACTATGGAGCGAATAGTCAACCACAGATTGAAATGGTATTTAGAGTCTGAGCAGATCCTGGTGCCGGAACAAGCTGGATTTAGAGAATGCTACAGTATAGAAGACCAAGTTACTTACTTGTCTCAAGCAATAGAAGATGCCTTCCAGGAGAAGAAAAAGGTCCTAACGATCTGGGTCGACTTCAAGCAGGCCTTTGACAAGGTGTGGAAAGATGGCCTCATTGCAAAACTTAGGAGAAGTGGAATCCAAGGCAACATGATGAAATGGATCCAGTCATACTTGCATAACAGGAGAACTAGAGTCACTCTTGACGGTCTGCAGAGCAGAAAAAGTGTTGCTCCATCAGGGGGTACCTCAAGGAGGAGTAATTTCCCCAACACTCTTCCTTGTTTACATCAATGACCTGGTGAAAGATCTCCCTGCAGGAGTTAAAGCTGCCTTATATGCAGATGACCTAGTACTCTGGTGCGCTGATGAAAATGTCACCACAGCAAATTATAGAATGCAGCGGGCAGCAGACATGCTAGTGTCATGGGCAGAGAAATGGCTTATCACAATAAACACAGACAAAACCTCCACAACACTGTTCTCCCTCGCCCCCAAGGACAAATCAGCTAACATACACCTAGGGACAACCGTGATCAAGGAAGAAAGCTACCCCACCTATCTTGGGGTGACATTTGACCAAAGGCTTACATGGAATAAGCATATTGAAAATGCAGAAGGAAAGGCCCGAAGACGACTAGGCATACTCAGAAAATTAGCAGGTACCAACTGGGGAGCAAATGAACGAAATCTAAAGAAGATTTATAATGGAGTAATAAGACCACACTTAGAGTTTAGCTCAGCAGCATGGTCATCAGCTGCTAACTCACATCTGCAGTCTTTGGACAAGGTGCAAAATCAAGCTCTCAGGCTCATTACAGGAGCCTTGAAAACTACACCAATAACAGAGATGCAGAAGGTTGCTGGATTACAGACATTGTCCCATAGAAGAGACACAAAAAACCATGATCCAGATGGAAAGGTACAACAGTATGCCAATGCACCCAATGAAGGCAAGACTAGATGATCTGGCATTGGGACGTCTAAAGCGTAGCAGCTTTGTGCATCGGGGGAAAAGACTTATAAGACAGCATCAAGAAGACCTATCCATGAAGACAACACCACTGAAGCCCACCCTATACCCTGTACCATGGGAGCAGGCCAGCAGTGCCCTTCAAATTAATACAACAGTCAGTGGTCTCACAAGTGGATGTGAGTATAATGATCTGCAAAAACGAACTGCTACATTGAGTATGATCCAAGAAAGCTATCCCGATCAATCATGGATACATGCCTATACAGATGGATCAGCAACTAATGCTGTTAGGAATGGAGGTGCCGGTATCTTTATCTCATATCCTGACAACCACTATGAGACTAGGCACATTCCCACTGGTAAATTCTGTTCCAACTATACAGCTGAGGTTCAAGCTCTAGAGCAAGCTGCAAATATGATTTATAACACCAACTCTGACTGCCACCAGGTAGTCATCCTCACAGATGCACTGTCTGTCCTGCAAGCTCTCAAGGGTGGTAAACTCCCGCATCTGAGAAATGAACTAAACAAGGTAGCTGCCAAAAAGAGAACCATACTTCAGTGGGTACCATCTCATTGTGGTGTACCCGGAAATGAAAAGGCAGATAAACTTGCAAAAAAGGGAGGAGAATGTGAACAAGAAGATAATGAAGTCACATACTTTGAGAAAAAGAGAGCTATCCAGACTATCAGAAGAGAACAGAACCAACCCAAAGACGACTATCACACTCTCGACCGGCAGGGACAGACAACTATTTTTCGACTCAGGACAGGGCATAACAAACTGAATAAACACATGCACAAGCTACGATTGTCTGCTTCACCACTGTGCACATGTGGATTAAACGAACAAACTGCTGAGCATGTTCTACAGGACTGTCCTCTGTATGACCAGTTAAGAAAGATATACTGGCCCAATGACTCAACACTAAACTCAAAGCTATATGGAGTTAAAGAGGAACTTCAAACAACAGTCGAATTCATCATGAGAACTCGTCTGACGGTGTAATCATCAAAGATGCGATCGCAAGAAGAAGAAGCTACGATATATTCCAGTTTTCTTCTCATAACATGCCAACAGAAAGTGGATTGCTTTTTTCTAACACGAGGAATAAGCGACCCGTCAACAGTGGACCCAAACATAATTGTAATGTAAAGCAGGGGTTCTTAACTTTTTCTGAGCGTTTACCTCTGTGACCCCCTCATAGTCGCCGTTTTAAGTTGGAAAATGGATATATTTCCAGTTTTTCTTCTCATAACATGCCAACAGAAAGTGATTGCTTTTTTCTAACACGAGAATAAGCGACCCCGTCTTTACCACCGTTTACCTCTGTGACCCCCTCATAGTCGCCGTTAGCTGGAAAAATGGACTTTACCACCTTACTGTGGACCCCTAGAAATATGGCATGCCCACGTTAAGAACCACTGATGTAAAGTTATCTAGTCACAGTTATATACAGCTGTCAGAACAATTTCACCATTGTGAGGAATCTTGTTAGTTTCGTATGTAAACAAGATGAACTTTCGTGGCAAGTGAGGGAAGGGAGAAAGCAAAGGATGGTTAGTGGTAAGGAGGGGGGGGGGGGGGGGGGGGCTGTCTAAGGTCAAAACGGAGAAGCTGTGAGCATGAAAGAAATCGAGACACTGAGCGCTTAACATCTTGTTGTGCCTGACTTGACCCGTTTCCTGGCCACGAAAACAAGTCAGGGGAATGAAAGATTTGACTCGGCAGAGAAAGCGGGGTCAGTGTCACGCTGACCTGGCAAAAGTGACCAAGGGCTCGTATACCGCAGCCGGGGTTCCCCCTCCCCCCTTTCTTGTAATTTGGTGGGTGGGGGCATTAAAGGTTATTATATTTTCATAGTAGCGAGCTCAGTTTTTGCTGATATCATAATTTACATATTCCATCCTTATGGAGCATAGAGCTACAGTTGCATTCCTTCGTAAAAATAACCTGCACCACACATTCACGTGTTACTACAGATGTGGTTTTTGTTGCAATGTGTTTGACTTGAGGTGTTCGAATCCCAGTTGTGTGAGGGATTTAAATATTTTTTTCAGAACCAGTGGTCCTAATTACATCATATTCCCCCCTGGTCTCGTGGGTAGTGAGATCGGATGCCTAGCCTTCTCGGATAAGGGCGAAAAAAATAGGAGGTCGCAAGTGTGCAAGTTGCGCACGTTAAAAATCCCACGGCAGTTGGAAATCGTCAAGAGTAGGTCTATCAGGCCGCTGCCCTGGCAAAATTTAAAAATTAGGAAACCTAAAAGAAGAAAAAATATTTATAGAATGTGTGATTCCTACACATTATACACACACATTGGGATTCTAGCCTGTGCTACGGAGTTCGTGCACTGCGCTGAGATCCTCCTTGTGTGATCTAAGGGAGGAGATCGGAGCACTGATAACGTTGTCCGTGTGCAATGAAGATAGTCCTTAAAAAATCCTAACCAAACTTGAGGTTTACCAGGTCCATGCACGACACCATATTTGTCACCTCCCACGACGCTTGCCTGGGTGATGCAGTGGTTCTATTCTTTATTTCCCAGCAGCAGAGACCCCGGAACTACACTAGATAATAGGTAAAGGTAGTCCCATTGCAGATACTACCGCAGGATAGTGAAGTGTGAGAGATTTCACCAGACTAGGTCCAGCATCGAGACGTGGTGAGACCACTTCCCTTCCTCGTTGCCTTTTCCTTCCTTAACTCAAAGTCAGGTACCAATTTACAGCCGGGTAGACTGGAGCATGTCCGTACCATTATTCGAACCTGGTACCTATGCCGCGAGAGACCAGTGATCTAACTACTGTCAATATATCCCGTTACTCGACCATTGAGGCATATTGGGAATATGTTGTAATGCCCATATTTTCTTCACCATCGGCACACTAGGGGTGATGTGGTCTGCATAACGCCGGACTCAATAGGACGCTCAATAATACTTTATAATAAAGCTAGAGATTTTATCATGATCAAAAGTAAATTATACTATATAATTCTCTAAGAGTGTCCTGTCCTGTCCTACAACATTTTTTCTTGAACTCTGGAAATTATATAAAAGCCATGCGCATTTAGGCTTTGCACAAACTGCAGGACGCTTAATATAGCGGGCATCTTTTTTCCCCACCAAGGTTAGAGTTGTATTTTAAATAATAAATAGAAAACCTATGTAAAGTGTCAAAAATCTACGATATATTTTATTATCCTAACAAATGTAAAGATAATAAAACATAGAGAGAGCTAGGAAATACAGGTTTTGTACCAGGACGCTAATGGTATAATAGTTAACTTCGGCATTTTTAATGTCAGTTTTACTGGTACGCCAGACGTGATGATAACATCATCATCATCAGTTGCCATCTCCACAACGAAGGTTGGCTGTAATGGATCTCCAACGTCTTCTGTCTCTTGTCTTGGTGGTGCACTCTGATAGACTCTTTCCTGTCCATCTCTTGATGTTATCTTCCCACTTATAGCGCTGTCTTCCCCTTGCACGTTTGCCTTCAACTCTCCCTTCTGTTATGGTCTTCTGCAAGGTGTTGCCTTTTTATGTGGCCAAAGTATTTTAGCTGCCGAACTTTGACCTCCCTCATTAGTTCTCTTTTCATACCTAGATTTTCTAGGACCTCCTTATTTGTTTTCATCTCTTTCCATGAGATACGCCCCATTCTTTTATATATCCACATTTCAAGAGCCTCAATTCTTTCTTACAAATGCTTATTCATCGTCCATGTTTCTGCACCATACAGAAATGCAGAATATATGTAACACTTTATGATTCTCAGTTTTAATTTGTGAGATAACTGTTTAGATGTCAGTATATGTTTCATGTTGTTGAAAGTAGCTTTGGCCATTCCTATTTTCTTGATTTCTGTTTCACATCTGCCATCGTCTGTTATTATATGGCCAAGATATACGTAGCTCTTGACTTGTTCCAGGATTTTCTCATTTACGCTTATCTTTAATGTGGGTTTGGGTTTATGTCGTGTGGTGTGTACTGGGGCAACTACGACAGTAGTTTTTGCCAGGAATAGTCTATGAGATATTAGATATAAGGTCTCTAGAAATTGGCTCGTTAAGAATAAAGACTTATTCGAGATAGGGACAAGTAGACAGGAATGCGAATGCTTTCCACTAGACAGTGTTTTCTAATTAATTATGGAAAGAATTCTGTTTCCCCACGACCTTAGCTTCTGCCCTTAGATCCCGTAAAGAAAAAGCACCCAACCTCATCTGAGTAGAGAAATGTTCCTATAGGTGAATATGTAACACCGACAGCACGAGTGATACATTAACAAACTAGATAATGATCAAACGATCGTTGGGTTTATTAATGAAATATCCACACATATAGGGTTAGTAATGGTTATAACGTGATGATGGTGAAAGACGATTCACGCAAAACACACAGATGAGATAAAAAAATTGCAGTTAATTAAGTAGTAGTTAATTAAGAATGAACTGGTGTAAAGCGAAATGATGATGATGTGATATGATACGTGTTACCAAAATGGTGAGTACTCTACACAGTCCATGTGTCTCTAAATGATTTGCATTGATATGACGATTCACATGTATGCATACACTGTCCCAAGTTGTTATACGTTATGTCGAGTGGGGTATCTCCAAGCCGAGGACGTTCTGATGAAAACTGTTGTCGCACTGAGAACGCTGACGAGATATTTATGTATATTCCTTCACTGTTTGAGTATATCTCTGTAGTGTTGATCAACAGTTAATAGCTGTCATGTGAACAAAGGGTCTGTTGTCTAATCTCCCGAGGGTACTGGCCAGACTGGATATCTTCACGAAATGTTAGTGATATGTAGACTCATAATCTTGCGCATATAGTCGTGATTCATAAAATATATTTTAGAGTCTGCTTCATAGAATGCGCTTAAGAGTGTGATGCACTTGGTATAAATATGCGATTCCTCTTTTGAGCTCTTTTGCTTGACTTCAGATAATAATGATCTTTCGAGTGATTTGAATTTATGATTGAACTTGTGATAACGATGTATTGAACTTGTGAGGCAGCAGTATATGGGTGACGAAAAATGCTGCGTCCACCTTCTGACTTGTGGGTGAGACAATATTCCTCTTTAATTGAGGAATGCAAGATGTCCTATGGCGAATTCTGCTAGCCAAATGTCCGTTTTTGATAACTTATTTCTGGTTAGACGTCAGACACGTTGCGTGTAGACTCAGACTTCTGATGAACTGAAGACACACAAGTCTTCGTAAGTTTTTCACATTTAACATCACTGGTTGACTTTCATTCATACTACTGCTCATTACTGATCTCTCTGAGTTCAATTCTAATGATGTTAAATATCTTGTGCATGAGAGTGTGTGCGCATGGGAGACTGTGATGATGATGAAGGTGAAGTATGAACTATTAATTACCTCCTATCATCTTCTAGGAAAATCTTCTGATTTTATTAATCAGTTATGCAAAGAATTATTTGAAACTCTATCTTTTGCACATTTTAGCTGTGAGGTTAAAATAAACAAAATTTAAGAAAATAAATTAATAATCTGTATAAGATCTACTAACCTTCTTTTCCCTTCGCAAAATCCTTTAAGAACACAATTCATCACTGAACTGAATTATATCCACTCTGAATAAACACGTAGGCGTTTTTGGGATTGTATCTCTGCCTCACAATATAAAAACTGAACTGCTTCCTCTAACAAGCTACGCGGTATTATATTTCTGCCAGTCCGATATGGGTTTCTTGTACAGCTCCGCCCATACCAACCAATCCTTAATAGCCCCTCTGGTCACTCATTCACAGGATCGCTCTTGTCCCCTGTCAGTCCAAACGTGGGTGTGGTTTGACAAACCGGTATGGAGATAATTGGCGGACTAATGCAAAGGTGCTGTCAAATTGCTGTCACCTTACTCTCTGATTGTTTATTGTTCACCTGGCCAAGCTGGGCGTCCAATGTGGTAACCCAACGCTTGTCTGAACAGCGGCCGATAAAAGATAACACCATTACAGCATGAGACGTTTTCATCTGGCCAATCTGGGCGTCCAATGTGGTGTCACAGAAATTACAGCATGCCCAGATGTCTGATTTGGGATGACCAGATGTGTTTTCACCAGATTTATCACGATACAATGTGGGCTTCAAACGATAATGTCAGGTATGTGGACTCAATCAAAGGACTTTATTTCTCCCGATGAAAGAACAAATGTGGTTCTCTAGATACCGGTCGCGAGTAATCACAACGATGAAATAGCAAATGTGGGATAGCAAATGTGGGGTGAAAGAACAAATGTCGGAGAAAATACAATACGAAAGATGTAGGAAAAGATAGAGCAATAAGGCCTTTGCGCTCGTTTATCACAGTTTATCGTCTGTTTTGCTAATTATCATAGTTTTTGTTTTCTCAATATTAATGTCGAGTCCATATTCGTGACTTATACTGTACACTTGCTTCACTAGTTCTTGTAACTCCTGTTCGCTTTCAGCTAACAACACGGTATCATCTGCATACCTAAGGTTGTTTATTGACCTTCCACTGATGTTCAGTCCTGGTATTTCTGTATCTGTTTGAAAATTTTTTCGGTGTATAAATTAAATAGGCAGGGGGACAGCACACAACCTTGTCTGACACCTCTTTTTATGTTTATGTATGGTGAATAATTCCTTCCCGATCTTACTGTGGCAGTTTGCTCCCAATAAAGTTTACTGAGTATTCTTATATCCTTTCCATCAATACCTATGTCTTTGAGGCATTCAATTATTTCTCACGATGGATTCTGTCAAAATCCTTCTTATAGTCAATGAAGCACATATACATACTTTTTTGGACCTCTGTATATTTTTGTGCTAACATTCTTAGGCAAAATATTGCCTCTCTTGTTCCACTGTTCCGTCTAAAACCAAACTGTTCTTCTTGGATTTCGCTGTTTACTTTACTTTTGATTCTTTCTTGTATGATTTTGAGCAGTATCTTAATTGCATGACTCATCAGGCTGATTGTTCTGAAGTCTGAACATTCTGTTGCATTTGGTTTTTGGGGCAATGTTATGAAAACTGATGTCTTCATGTCGTATGGTATATATCCTGTATATATCGTTGCATATTTCTGTGATTGTACAAGGTATCTATACCAAAGCTCTCCAGAGCTTCTATCATTTCAATTTTTATGTTATCCATGCCTGCTGATTTTCCTTTTTGTATCATATGAATGACATTCTCTACTTCTGATCTGAGAATGTTTGGGCCTTCATTAGAATCTGGTGATGGTTTTTTTACCTCTGTTGTCCTCGAATAATTCTTTTACGTATTCTGCCCATCTGTTTGGAATGTCTTTCTCATCAAGTAATATTACACCATTTTTGTTCTTGATACAGCTTCCCCCTTGTGCAAACCGCGACCGATTTGATAATTTCTTCATGCATATCTCTTGTCCTGTGCTTTGCTTCCAAGTCTTCTATTTTCTTGCATTTTGTTTCTATCCACCGTTCTTTTGCTTCTCTACACATAGTACGTATGTCATTGTCTATTGTTTTATATTCTGGAGTGTTTTTTGCTTTCTTTCTTTCTGCCATTTTATTCAAGATGTCATCTGTCATCCAAATTTGATTTTTCTTAGACTCCTTTTTAGGTAAATTTGCATTTGCTGATTGTATGCTTGTTTTTAAGCATTCCCATTTTGCGGTTGCTTTTTCTTCTGGGTTTTCTCTTCTATACTGCTCCATGCTTTCTGTCAATAACTGTTGATATTTATTTGTGACATCGATTAAATATTTCTGTTTTATATCTGGTTGTTTCAGCGCTGATATTTCTATCTGGGGTTCCTCCTGTCTTCTGTTTCCTGCTCTTTTCAGCTTTATATTTACGTTGATGACGACTGGATTGTGATCTGAATTTATGTCGGCGCCAGGATGTGTCTTTGCACTTGTGACACTGTTCTTAAATCTATGTTTTATCATGATATAGTCGATTTGATTTCGTGTTACATTTCCTGGGCTTTTCCATGTGTATAATTTCCTTGGGTGGTGTTCAAAAAAGGTATTACATATGACCAGCTGGTTTTCTTCACAGAACTGGATAAGTCTGTCTCCTCTATCATTTCTTGTCCCTAATCCATACTGTCCTGCTATTTTCTTGTATTTTCCTTTTCCTACTTTTGCATTCATATCACCCATTACTATCAAGACATCTGCAGATTTGACTGGTTTAAGTGTGTGTTGTAGCTCTTCATAGTATTCTTCTATTTTTTCCTCGCTATAATCTTTAGTTGGTGCATAAGTTTGTAAGATTGATATGTCGAATGGCTTTGCTCTCATCTTTAGTAACATCATTCTGTCATTGCGTGTCCAGTATCCACATACGTATTTTTCTAACTCCTTTATCAACATTCCTACACCTCTTTCATGTTTTTCTCCTCCTGAGTGTATAAGCGTGTACTGGTCTCTTGTTATGTAGCCTGTATCCAAAAGTCTTGCCTCTGCAACTCCCAGTATATCGAGTTTCATGTCTGTTGCCTCTAATATAAGATTGTCAAGCTTTCCTTCTCCGTTTAGAGTTCTAACATTCCATGTTCCTATTTTTAGGCTTCTACTAATTTTTAGGTGGTCTTTCTCAGAATGATAACGGATAGGCCTGATTGCGTGACATTGTGGACAGTAGGCCTACCGAGAATATATTTTAAAAATCTCTACGGCAATATCTGCCATGGGATTCCTTTTTTCAGGTTTATTCTTTACAGGGAATGTTGGTGATATTTGTGTATAGAAACTTTACAACACAGTATCTTTGCGACAGTTTCTAAACACCAAGATAATTATTCTATTCAGCTGCCATCTTCACGTCAACGGTCGGCTGTATTGGATCCCCAACGTCTTCTGTCTCTTGTTTTGATGGTGCACTCTGATAGACTCTTTCCTGTTCATCTCTTGATGTTATCTTCCCACTTATAGCGCTGTCTTCCTCTTGCACGTTTGCCTTCCACTCTGCCTTTCTTCAGTAAGGTGTTATGCCTTTTTGCATGGGCAACATATTTTAACTGTCTAATTTTGATCACCATTCATTCTCTTTCCCTCCTAGGTTTTCTAGGACTTCTTTATGTGTTTTCTTCGTTTTCGATGAGACGTGCCCCATTCTATATATCCACATCTCAAGGGTATCAATTCTTTCTTCCAATCGCTTGTTCATTGTCCATGTTTCTACGCCATACAGTAATGAAGGACATAATAAAGAATTTGATGATTCTCAGTTTGAATTCAGAAACGTAAAATCTGACCTCTGGAAGACCTGAAATAACCTAAACGGGCCTTACGCTAACAACAGCAGGACTGACGATCCAGTAGGTACAGCGAGGTCGACCTTGGCCACATCGAGATGAGATATCTAGTCATTGCCAGGTCGTCCACAAAACACGGCCAAAACATACTAAAGTTCATAGTAGGTACTGTACTGAGTTACGGCAATAATAACTTTGTCCAGCTCAAGAAATAAATGTCTGGGCCTGGCTAAGAATTCGTAGGCCGAGCGAGGACTTGTAGTGCGGCCTAGCAGGCAACATGTAGTTCTAAAGGCATACACCTTTTGCACTTAAGCAAATCACTTATTGTTATTCGAAGAATTAACTACCAGATCACAAGGACTTTTATATTTGAACATGCGCCCTAATATAACCGACGTGTGTAGGTTGAACAGAACGCGCTTCGCCAAAACTTCCTATTAAAACATAATCATTCGCAATTAAGGTGTTTTAACTCAGACACGAATACGTTATTGAGCCGATCTAAATGCACCTTTTATAACCGAGACCACAAGAAAAACATGCAAGCACTCACAACCTAGGTTTAAAACAAAACGTAAAGGAAGTCGCGTATACTGCCGCAGAGGAGTCAAATATTAGAGATTTCTCTTATTCTAGAGGGTCAGCTTTAAGAGGTGGGGTGGCCAGTTCCGTTCCTCGCTGCTATTGCCTTCCCTAACTCAAGAGCAGAATCAGGTACCAATTTGCAGCTGGGTAGGGTGGTGCGTGATGTTACCAGTTTTCAAACCTGGTAACTTTGAGTCGAAAGACAAGTGTTCAAAGCACTCTGTGACTCGAAACTCACACAGCATAGACAGTGCATTCGCGAGTGCAGCTCTTATTGGACGCCACTTAGATGTGATGTCTTAATACGTTGACGAATATGACGACCAGAGGTGGATAGGAAATCTATAATGTACAGATCTTTAGGGAGACGAGATAAGAGGCAAATCATTTCGAAGATAGGAAAACGACGGACAAAGTTTACAGAACAGTGTTTTGAGACAAGGAGAGAAATAATATGAAAAAAGCTGAAAATGTGAGGCGCGGAAAGTTGGATTATGAAAACAAGGGAGAACGAGACATGCAAAGTTGGAATACAGAAACAAGAGAAAATGTGAGACGTAGAAAGTTAGACATGAAAATAACAGTCAGTATAACTTACACAGAACGTTAAAAATATGCTGTGTAAGTAATGTTTATGCGGATAATGTTACAATTTATCAAGAAAAACGTCACAACAGACTAGTTATTTATAGAAATTTAACAAACTATAAATAGCGACTGTTTCTTATTTCTTCTATTCATTTATTGTCTCGTTCATTTTCCGTCGTAAGCCAAGCGGACTACATTCGGTCCTGTCTTTTGGCTGCACAATTCTTTGAAAAAAAAAAAGAATCATAATCTTCAACTCGCATGCCAAGGTTACCATACTGTGTTGCTCTGACACGTGAAGAAAAACTAAAAACATACAAGGGGATTGACATAAGTCTTGGGCCTGACCATGAAGGAGTCACAGGAGGAAGATGAAACTTGGCACATTTAAAGTTCATCATATTTGCACTGAATGTGTGAAGTACGCGTTTGTTTCTTCAATGGGTTTTCCCGCTACGGTGCACGGCGCAATGTACCCTATTGACCGGATCTGCTGCTCCAAAGATTTGACAAAACAATGGAAAAGAAGGAGGCCAGAGCTGTGATAAAATTTCTGATGTTTCAGGGAAAAACACCTACAGAAATACACAGAGAGATTGAACCAGTGTTTCGTGATTCTTGTCCTTCATATACTTCAGTAAAAAAACTGGTGTCAACAGTTTAAGTGTGGCCGCTCAAATGTTGCTGATCTGCCAAGATCTGGTAGACCAGCCTCAGAGTGCAACGATGAAAATGCAACAAGAGTGAAGAAAATCATTGACCAAGATCGAAAAATGACAATTGTGGAGATAGCTAGTAGAGTAAAACTAAATGAAAGAACAGTTTATAGAATTTTACACAACAGACTGAACATGAGAAAAGTGTGTGCACGCTGGGTTCCGCGACTGTTGACACGTGAACAGAAGCAAACGAGGGTAAATTGCTGTCAACAGTTGCTCAAAAAGTGTCAGTCAAAAAATTTTTTGGAGACCATGGTGACAGTAGATGAGACTTGGGTACACCATTATGACCCCGAATCCAAAATTGCCAGCATGCAATGGAAAACCCCAGGCTCCCCAACACCTGTCAAGCCGAGGGCGCAGAAATCTGCAGGAAAAGTGATGCTGACTGTTTTTTGGGACGGCAAAGGTGTCCTTTTGAAAGATTATCTGCCTCGTGGCAACACAGTTAATGGACAGTACTATGCAGATCTTCTCACAAAACTAAGAAAGGTTGTGACCAGGAAACGAGGGATAACGCGCACTCAAAATCTTCCTTTGCTTCAAGACAACGCGCCCTCTCACAAAGCACGGCTTGTGCGCCTAGCAGCCAAAGATTTGAATATTGAAATTCTTCCACACCCACCATATTCTCCAGATTTGGCTCCATCAGACTTTTTTCTATTCCCAAATCTTAAAAAACAGCTAAAAGGAAATCATTTTGACAGCGATGAAGAGGTTATACTGGCATGTGATGACTGGTTTAGTTTGAAAAATAGGGTGTTCTACTCCCAAGGTCTTTTCAAGGTCAAGCAGAGATGGCAGAAGTGTGTCAATTCAGACGGTGGCCATATTGAAAAGGAGTAAACACTACAAAATTTCAGCTCTCTGTGACATGCCCTTAATGGTCAGGCCCAAGACTTATGTCAATCCCCTTGTATACATAAAAATCAAGAACGAAGTAACGAATGGATGCTTTCGTAGAACAGAAAGAATAGATGGCATGACAAAATCAATGTGGACCTGACGGCAAGAACCAGACATGTCGTCGCCTCATTACTGCTTTATTCCATCTCGACCAGCTAGTTCTGAGAAAAACGAGTTCAAAGTTTTTGGTTACTAGTTTGAAAAGCAGGATATATCACATTAAAATGACATTTTTCGTGATATCCAAACTGCTGACTGTAAAATAACGTATAGGATTATCGATGAAACTACATGATGTCAATTTATGCATCAAGTCAGTTCTAACCAAAAGTGCAGACGGAATAAACCATTTATAAGGTGACGCGTGCAAGCGGAACAAGAGGGTAGAAGGAGCTGGCGTTGGATAGGTCATACGTTGAAGAAACCAGGTAACATCTCAAGGCAGGGCTTGTTCCGGGATCCCTCGGGTAAGAAAGGTGTGGCTTTAAAATGAAATCGAGAAGTTAAAACTGAAGCAGAAATTATGGTATGTCCGATAGGTCAGTCATTCAAAACACACGAAACAAAATTCGGTAATATTCTCCATTAAATGCGAACTTTTGCCCTTTCTTTCCGTCAAAGTCCGATAAGTTTAGAATAGATATAATTTGAAAAACGGCACAGTACTATTTGGAATACGTCATAATTTTATTTGAAATTCGTCAGAGTATTATTATTTGGTGCTCCAAATTTTTCTTATTTCGTAATGTTCCTTGACAGAGTGAGCATCCATCTACGCCTAGCCGCGCACGTCTGATCAGATGGCTCCGTGTCGGAAAAAAAACCCATCAGATGATTGGATCGGACCCACGGCTAACTAATTGGAGGTCAAAATGGCGTTACTTCAAGGTCATACGGTTTGCCTGGGACGACCTAAATATGCTGTGTCTACACTGTAGAAATATCACACGTTCCAGGCTAGCTTCTCTGTGTGTCTGATCTTTATTTGACCGACTCTTTATAATTTTATAATGTGACTTAACTGCAATTGATAGGGCGTCTACACTAAATCCGACTATCATGTCAAAGTCAGCTGATGTGTCCCAGGTGATGGATTAGCGCACACGGGTATCTGACAAGTTATCATCAAGTTTGATTTTCCCAGGCAGGAATTCAATTACCAGCACCGGGGCGTGGACTGAACGTTGACAATCTTGGTTGTCAACTAAATACCAGAGCTTGGTTGTCAACTAAATACCAGAGCTTGGGAAACGGTAATCCCATAGTTGATACTACCATACGGGATTGAAGTTTACTTGTTAGGTCTAGCTTTTATTACGAGGTGGGTTAACACCAGCTCCCTCCCTTCCACGCTGCCTTTGCATAAACTAACTCAAGAGCAGAGTCAGGTCCTATTTACAACAGGAAAGGCTGGAACGTGAGTCTACCACGTTTTGACCGAGCTAGTTACGAGATCATTACGCTAATATCTGGGTGTGAACGAAACACGGTATATCAAAGTCAGGCGTATTAATACTTCCAAGAGGAAAATAGATTGGTAATGCTAAATAAATCCTTCAGAAACACGATAAGGCGTAAATTAAAAAGAAAAAACCCAAGAACGAAATCTGCTTCGTCCCAAGACACTTAACTGTATAAGTGAACATGGAATATAAAGAAAAAAAAAACACATCTAAAGTTAGGGTGTACAGACAGAATTGTTACATTAATGTGTCTCTTATTTTATGGCGCAAACTGTCTTCATTTATTTTCTGTGGTGTAAACGAAATAGTAACTTCGTGACCTTTCATGCATCTCGTAAAATGCGACTAAGGAGGGTTGGGTGTATAACTGGTTACTCCCATCCTGTATACATTTTAAAACCCACAAAAACTTTAACAAACAACGGTCGGATCAACCTAAAAAAACAAAAAAAAAAAAAATAAATAAAATTCAGCAGGTCTTCTGGCAAGGAGGCGCAAGATGCGACGCAAATAAAGCCGACATGAGTATATGTTGCTGACTAACTTTATAAAGCCGACATGAGTATGTGTTGCTCACTAACTTTATAAAGCCGACATGAGTATGTGTTGCTGACTAACTTTATAAAACCGACATGAGTATGTGTTGCTGACTAACTTTATAAGGCCGACGTGAGTATGTGTTGCTGAATAACTTTATAAAGCCGACGTGAGTATGTGTTGCTAACTAATTTTATAAAACCGACGTGAGTATGTGTTGCTGACTAACTTTATAAAGCCGACATGAGTATGTGTTGCTGACTAACTTTATAAAACCGACATGAGTATGTGTTGCTGACTAACTTTATAAGGCCGACGTGAGTATGTGTTGCTGACTAACTTTATAAAGCCGACATGAGTATGTGTTGCTGACTAACTTTATAAAACCGACATGAGTATGTGTTGCTGACTAACTTTATAAGGCCGACGTGAGTATGTGTTGCTGACTAACTTTATAAAGCCGACGTGAGTATGTGTTGCTGACTAACTTTATAAAGCCGACGTGAGTATGTGTTGCTGACTAACTTTAAAAAGCGGACATGAGTATGTATTGCTGACTAACTTTATAAAGCCGACATGAGTATGTGTTGCTGACTAACTTTAAAAAGCGGACATGAGTATGTGTTGCTGACTAATTTTATAAAGCCGACATGAGTATGTGTTGCTGACTAATTTTATAAAGCCGACATGAGTATGTGTTGCTGACTAATTTTATAAAGCCGGCATGAGTATGTGTTGCTGACTAATTTTATAAAGCCGACATGAGTATGTGTTGCTGACTAATTTTATAAAGCCGACATGAGTATGTGTTGCTGACTAACTTTATAAAGCCGACATGAGTATGTGTTGCTGACTAACTTTATAAAGCCGACATGAGTATGTGTTGCGGACTAACTTTATAAAGCCGACATGAGTATGTGTTGCTGACTAACTTTATAAGCTGACGTGAGTATGTGTTGCTGACTAATTTTATAAAACCGACGTGAGTATGTGTTGCTGACTAACTTTATAAAGCCGACATGAGTATGTGTTGCTGACTAACTTTATAAAACCGACATGAGTATGTGTTGCTGACTAACTTTATAAGGCCGACGTGAGTATGTGTTGCTGACTAACTTTATAAAGCCGACATGAGTATGTGTTGCTGACTAACTTTATAAAACCGACATGAGTATGTGTTGCTGACTAACTTTATAAGGCCGACGTGAGTATGTGTTGCTGACTAACTTTATAAAGCCGACGTGAGTATGTGTTGCTGACTAACTTTATAAAGCCGACGTGAGTATGTGTTGCTGACTAACTTTAAAAAGCGGACATGAGTATGTATTGCTGACTAACTTTATAAAGCTGACATGAGTATGTGTTGCTGACTAACTTTAAAAAGCGGACATGAGTATGTGTTGCTGACTAATTTTATAAAGCCGACATGAGTATGTGTTGCTGACTAATTTTATAAAGCCGACATGAGTATGTGTTGCTGACTAACTTTATAAAGCCGACATGAGTATGTGTTGCTGACTAACTTTATAAAGCCGACATGAGTATGTGTTGCGGACTAACTTTATAAAGCCGACATGAGTAAGTGTTGCTGACTAACTTTATAAAGCCGACATGAGTATGTGTTGCTAACTTTATAAAGCCGACATGAGTATGTGTTGCTGACTAACTTTAAAAAGCGGGTGAAGAAGAGAGGAAAAGAACTTGCGCTGAAGGCAAGGGACAGAAAGACTTGGTATAAGTAGTGAATGCCAATGCTCCCCGGAGTTTTTACTCTTTCTTCCTTGTGCCAGGTAGTGAAAGTAGAAATAAGAATACCTGTATCAGCAATATCCCAGATTCTTCCTATTTCTGACAAGATCTGACATAATATCAGTTGCTGTTCTGAAAAGACGTTTCTCGTTCTTTTGTGTTCCGCATTTACTGTCCAGATTAAGTTTTCGCATGTTTTCTTTGTTTGCAAGTTATAAAAGTTCTTTCCTCTTCTGCACTGTGTCAAGCAGATGCCTTTTATGTATAGACAACCTAGACTTTTAGCTGGGGCCTCACTCTTCTAGGGGTCACGCTAACAAATTGCTTGGAATACAACAGGAATTTATTATAAGGAGTCTCGTAAGTTCACGCTTACCTAAGGCCTAGCACAACTTAAAACCTCCTCTGGTGTCTAATAATAAAAGCTGTTGTGATAAACGTGATATGCTTTCCATATACAGTAATTTTACACGGTATTTCTAAGAAGCCAGGTTTTCGAGTAAAGTAGAACACATCCTCCTTTATTTATGAAAGGCAGCTTAAAGAACCCTCTGAGAAAAGAATTGGCTTGTGACAATTTCTCCACCCACTAGTTATACATTTGATTATGAGAACAGCTTCAGCAACCACAAAAAATTGATTTCGTTGTGCTCAAACAAAACAGCTTGACTTGACGATCTAAATTATACCGACTACCTTGCTTACCTATTCCATAACCGAAATAGTATGCAAGACAGTGAGAATGCTGGATGAGAGGTCACAACAGAGCAGAGCTGGACTGAGCGGTCGGGCAATATGGCAGTTACCAAGTGCCCACTCTGCCCTACCGTCAAACTGTCTAGTAAACAGTCCTTTTCTGCCATAGGACCTTCGATAACTGTCAGTCCACCCCTGAACAGATAGTCTAAAAATCCACAGAGAAATGGCAAACATTATGAGAATAAATATAGCAAACCGTTGACATGTTGCACTTTAAGAAACACCGCTACAAGATTTGGATTCGTCATATATCTTAGCATCAAAGGCGGGTTAAGTGGGTGCGTGGGGGTGGTCCGCCCCGGGTGACAGCCAGGACAAGGGTGCCGTCGGAAACTATTATGATATTACTCACTGTTACATGCAAGTGTTTCTTTGTGGGAGGGGGATGTCAAATGTAAGATCCTCCCCAAGTGCCAAATACTTTTGGGACGCTTCTGCTTAGCAGCAACAAAGACAAAGTTGGAAGAGCGAAGAGAGGTATTAAAATAAACATACATAAAGTAAAATGGGTTTTCTTGGCATTAGGCAATTTATGGAACAAAAAAGAGATCAAGCATTGTGCAGTTGTCGGAATGTCTCTGAAGAGATCAAGCATTGTGCAGTTGTCGGAATGTCTCTGGTGAGACAAAGACACAATGAATAGGACTACTACACCATCAGGCTGTACTTAGGGCTGGCAACATCACTGTGTTAAACAAATCACCATATAAACCACAGCTGCAAGAGAATATGACTGCTTGGTGCAGGTTTGCTGTAGTTAACCAGCTGGCAGTGATGGTTCTATGCTCAGTAAAAAGGAAAATGACGGTGAAGATGATCAAAGGATCCCGTTACACGGCCATTGAGAATACGGTGTTAGGCCCGTATTTTCTTGACCATCGGCACACTAGGAGTGATGTGGTCAGCATCACGCCCGCCGTGAAGAGTGATCAAGTCTGGCAAATATAAGAAGGTTAAAAACTTGCATGTAAACTTGTTCCTACGTAATGTTTCCAAAACATGG
This sequence comes from Oreohelix idahoensis, assembly GCA_024509875.1. NCBI lineage: Eukaryota > Metazoa > Mollusca > Gastropoda > Stylommatophora > Oreohelicidae > Oreohelix > Oreohelix idahoensis. Next base: position 118,517 of record JAMPIV010021009.1, read on the forward strand.
GTAATAACAAAAAAACAAGAAGCTACTTTCATAGATAGATGCTTACATAGAACAGGATTGAAGGAGGTAGATAAAAGCCGTTAGCTGTGAACAGCACACGAGGAAACCATCTGACAGCATTACAAGGAGGTTCTTGTTCTTAATAACGCAAGGTAAATGAAACAGAATACCCCAAAAATACACACACACACACACTTGGTGAAGAGAAATTGGGAGAGTTTTCAAAACAATAAGCTGCAAAGACAGACAGATCTGTGTTGAAAAGTGTCTAGTAGGTCGTGGCTAAGACAGACAGATCTGTGTTGAAAAGTGTCTAGTAGGTCGTGGCTAAGACAGACAGATCTGTGTTGAAAAGTGTCTAGTAGGTCGTGGCTAAGACAGACAGATCTGTGTTGAAAAGTGTCTAGTAGGTCGCGGCTAAGAAAGACAAAACTGTGTAGAAAAGTGTCTAGTAGGTCGTGGCTAAGACAGACAGATCTGTGTTGAAAAGTGTTTAGTAGGTCGCGGCTAAGAAAGACAGATCTGTGTTGAAAAGTGTCTAGTAGGTCGTGGCTAAGACAGACAGATCTGTGTTTGAAAGTGTCTAGTAGATAGGTAACATGCAATGTTTTCTTCTGGTTTCGTAGTTCTGCGCAGTATGAAACCAAAATCAAGATCAGATGTCGTTACCATGGGAACGAACACGCGAGGGAACAACAACGATTCCTGTTCAAACCAGTTTACGGACGGACTGACGGGGGAGGGGGGGGGGGGGGGGCCAAAATTTGGATCCGCCCCAGGTGTAAAATACTTTAAGTAGGCCTTACACCCTTGCATTAATGTAAAAGTACCACAAAAAGACTTACCAAAATAGACTTGTAGTCTGTGAAATGGCCATTGTTGAAGTTCTGTGACTATCCTGACTGCCCCCAACTTGGAAATGTTCCTGTAAAAGTTTTATTACAGAGTAAAACATCTTTATGGAGAAAAATGCTAGAAATTTAATGAAGGAAATATTCATTTCTCTCTACGTCATTTATTGTGTGATTTCTATAGAAGGCTATTATTAATTAGTCGCATGCTTGCTTTGTTTGATAGTTTTATATTTCATGGTAACAAAATCAGACTTTCACCGGTTGATATTAGAAGTTATATCAGCAAGATATACGTCATCACCCTTTTAACTTCCCAAGGAGCAAAGTTTATCTGTCCCGTGCTGTCAGCTCAAAGTCTATGTCCTCCTCACTTCTGTCTCCAGTACTCTTCTCTATGTGTCAATAAAATATTAATTACTTACTTAGTCGTTCCCATTCTACCGTGAGGTGTAGAGGTTTGTAAGAGAGAGCGCCATACTATTCTATCGGCTGTCTTCCTCCTGGCATAGTTCCATTCTAGTCCTCGGTCAATAAAATATTAACCTCGTTAAATAACAAAGTTCGTATTGCTTTTTTCGTAGCGTTGTTAAAACGTAGGCCCACTTGAGCACATAACAATCCCTGGTGAGAATGTAACAGATTACAGTTCATGCTTGTAAAACTTTCTAAAAGAAGTAAGATTATGTTGTAGGCTACTGTAGGCCTACTTTGTTTTTGTTTTGTTTTTTGCAGCCATGGTTAGTTATTTTTCTTTCTTCAATTTTTAATGTCATCTTAAATGTTAGACGAGCTTAAACACATTATATGTTGTGACCTGAGTAATTCATTGTTGTCCTAAATATTTTACTAAGATAATCCCTATAAGCGATGCTTAAGCATAGTCACACCCTCAACAATAAGGCAAAATAAAAGATATGGGTTTTCTATCCCATGTGAAGCCTTCGTGATGTAAAGTCAAGTATTCCATATTGTCAATGAGTACTTTTTATTTACTTTTAACTTAATTAATTGGAAAGAACATTATAATAATACCAACTGCTCATAGTACAATGTTAGACATATCTTACCTTCAACGTTCTCGCCGTATAGCGAGGGACTGACTGACCTCGCTATAAAAATGATCTTCCCTAAGTTCTCTCCAGTGTCCAGTGTCGACCACAACTGTTCACTAATACTTCAGCCCTCTTCGTTTGCTCGGACACTGAACCAGTAACAACAGACGGTGGATTCTGCTGGTCAGACCTTAGTTGACCTATACACGTATTGATTGGCCACTGCGTCCAGTTGGGCGGGGCGAAATTCCATAATAGCATAGTGCGGAATTATTAAATTATCTTCATGTTAGGTATAGTTTTAGTGCATACTTTTAAAATACTATCTTTCGTGTAATGTAGAGTGCTTGACAAGTATTTGTGATATAAGTTTATGCACGTATTACATATGAAGGGAAAACAATTGGATAACTTAGTGCTTCGTGGCATTGTCATATCCTTTTACCCCCAAGTTAAAGTTGAACTCGTCGACATGACTGTGGGTCAACTTAAAAGTTAATTAATTTTCGCAAATTTTTTATTACTTTTTAAATATTTATCGTTTTCTCTTCTTTATGGTCAGAGATATATTACTTTAAATTGCTCATTTAACTTTTTATAATAAACATATATAGTATTTTAACTAATAAAAGTCGAGATGAAAAGTCAGCCAGGTCAACGTAACCTCTGAGCAAAGCTCACCCATTCTAAACCACTAGGGTGGCCTCAGAAATTGCGGAAGGAGAAAGAAAGTAGTGCGACCTCTTGTCCTCGATTGTGACCATTGGTCAGATCACGCGTTAAAAGGAGTCTCCTCCTCCTCTCTCCCCCATTTGTGTTATGTAATTTCATTGTATTCAGTCATTCATTCATTTATATTATCTACAGTCTCCTTACGCTATAGTGTCTTTCATCATCTTACCAATCTCCTTCGTGTCCGTCTTCAATTCCTTTCTCCTAAGTCTCCGTCTCTGTTTTACCCTGGGGATTTCAGAGCAAGAACTGCCTTGTAACGCTATCATCTCGTCTCCGAGGTGTGAAGTTCTATCCAACGCCTTCTCTTGTTCCAATGAATATTTGTCTGGTTCTGTCCATCGGTTCCACATTGGTTATCGTATACCATTTCAATCCCTCAATTACACGCAAACATCAATTAATGCAGGCCGGATGTATGCCTTCCAGGGCCCTAAGCCCAGAAAATATTGTGGGGCCTTCTCTCTTATAAAACGTGAAACTTAAAAAAAAAAAAAAAAAAGATTCGTATATATACAATATCATTAACAATTAAAATGAATTTTTATTTTGTTGCGTTTATTGTTGGTGTCCCTGGCAACATGGCGCCCTCAGCACATGCTCAGTATGCTCAATGTATAATGCAGTCTTGTTATTTATAAAAGTCCGTAGCTTTCTTGTTGCCCCTCTCTCAACGTCATGGCAACATAATCTTCGACAATGAGTTAATAATAAGCCTGTCTATCCCTTATTTCCGAGTAATGAGACAAACAATTGACAGAGAAACAGTAAAATAATCTGAATTTGACAAATAATTGTAGGATCTCATTTAAGTTCATTTTACTCCGTTATGTTCTTGGTTAATTATATTGTCATTTGCCCGTTGCTTGAGATTATTTTAGAAATTATCCTTCCGTTGTCTTTCTAGAAAACTTCTATAATAATAAGGAGTTTTCAGTTGGTTGTAAACAAATTACTTGTGCTTTAGAGTGGTTATCGATTGTGTGACTATTCAGTTCATATTTCTCCAAATTTAGAATATATATTTTTGTATGGCGATTTGGAACATATTAGTATGATATAAAATCATAAGAACTGGCATCAATGCGTCACGGTTAAAAATAAAGCAACGAGAATTCATACACACATGAGACATGCCACGAGGAAAAAAATGAATAGCTATACAAAAAGTAGACAAATTAAAATATTTGAGTTATATAAACGTAGCTAGAGGCAGCATAACAAGTCGTATCGAATACCAATAACTCTGGTAAGATCGATCATCACAGTTACTCCCCTTATCCCCATGAAGCAGAGCTATCAACTAACTTATGTCAAGCATTCCTATCCTATTAACTTTACATGCAGTGTTGGGATGAGTAACTTCACTTTCGAAGTGAAAACAGGTGTACGACAGTGTGGTCCCTTGTCAAGCATGCTGTTTTTAACTGTCATAGACTGGGTGATGAGCCAGACAACAGACGATATCCCTAGAGGAATAAGATAGACAAAGTTCACCACACTGGAAGGTCTAGAATATGCAGACGATATTGCACTACTTTCAGATTCACATCAGAACATCCAAGAAAAAAACCAGACAGACTGAATAAATATAGCCAATAAGTGGGACTGAACATCAATCTGAAGAAGGTAGGGGTCATGACACGCAATGTAATAAATCCTGAGCCCATAAAAATAAGGAACCAAAAGCTGGAACAAACAGATACATTTACATATCTAAGAATCTAGGAAGCATAGTAACACCAGACAACGGAACAAACAAAGACATCAGTAACAGAATGAATAAAGCCAGAACAGCTTTTGCCAATTTAACCCACATTTGGAAATCTTCTCAGTACAGCACAAACACCAAATTAAGATTATACGAGAGTTGCGTACTTTCTGTACTTTTGTATGGCACGGAGTGCTGGAGAGTAACAGAATAGGAAATATCCAAATTATCCTTTTTTTTCCCCCCAAAACCTGCCTAAGGAAAATTCTTTGAATTTTTTGGCCGAATACCATCTCTAACCAGGAACTTCTTACACGGTGCAGTCAAAAAGGCATGCACGCCATCATTGCGGGCAGACGCTGGAACTGGGTTGGCCATGTCCTCAGTAGTGACTCTGACACCATCACCAGAACTGCTATGCTATGAACCCCAGAAGGACGGCGAAAGAGATGCAGACCAAAGAACACCTGGCGGAGAACAGTGGCTGACATGCAAAGCATGAACCAGAGTTGGGGCGCGGCACGAAGGATGGCCACCGATCGAGTAAAATGGGGACAGTTTGTTGCTGCCCTACAAGACGCCACTTGGCGTGATTTCCACTGACTGCTTTGTCAGTCATGCGCAACGGATGCAAGAAGCAGAAGATTCTTGTCCTGTGCCATCAGTTCCTGGCCTGTCCATGTCTACATGATGAATGTCATGTCTTCTTGATGAATGTCATGTCTTCTTGATGAATGTCATGTCTTCTTGATAAATGTCATGTCTTCTTGATGAACGTCATGTCTTCTTGATGAATGTCATGTCTTCTTGATGAATGTCATGTCTTCTTGATGAATGTCATGTCTTCTTGATGAATGTCATGTCTTCTTGATGAATGTCATGTCTAAGCCCAAATCTCTTCTACGCGTGTTTGTCAGGACTTTCTCTATGTCTCTTACTCTAGAACAGTGTTTGTCAGGACTTTCTCTATGTTTCTTACTCTAGAACAGTGTTTGTCAGGACTTTCTCTATGTCTCTTACTCTAGAACAGTGTTTGTCAGGACTTTCTCTATGTCTCTTACTCCAGAACAGTGTTTGTCAGGACTTTCTCTATGTCTCTTACTCCAGAACAGTGTTTGTCAGGACTTTCTCTATGTCTCTTACTCTAGAACAGTGTTTGTCAGGACTTTCTCTATGTCTCTTACTCCAGAACAGTGTTTGTCAGGACTTTCTTTATGTCTCTTACTCCAGAACAGTGTTTGTCAGGACTTTCTCTATATCTCTTACTCTAGAACAGTGTTTGTCAAGACTTTCTCTATGTCTCTTACTCTAGAACAGTGTTTGTTAGGACTTTCTCTATGTCTCTTACTCTAGAACAGTGTTTGTCAGGACTTTCTCCATGTCTCTTACTCCAGAACAGTGTTTGTCAGGACTTTCTCTATGTCTCTTACTCTAGAACTGTGTTTGTCGGGACTTTCTCTATGTCTCTTACTCTAGAACAATGTTTGTCAGGACTTTCTCTATGTCTCTTACTCTAGAACAGTGTTTGTCAGGACTTTCTCTATGTCTCTTACTCTAGAACAGTGTTTGTCAGGATTTTCTCTATGTCTCTTACTCTAGAACAGTGTTTCTCAACCTTTTTGTGTTCACGGCATACTTTGATAGGCGCGGCGGCACACTAGTGTGCCGCGCCACACTGCTTCAGAAACACTGCCTTAGAAAAATTTCCCAGATTAAGAGTGCTAGTAATGCCGGTCTCTTCAATCTGTATCCTACTGTATCCTAACCAGCGCCAGAAATCACAATAAATAACGTCTAAGTCTTTAGACGTAATGTTAAATTATTGAATAACGAGCCAGTAACTGAAATAAAAACAAAACTTGTCAGGGGAAATAATTATGCTCTGTTCTGTCTGCTGCATGTCCTGATGACAGCTGTAGTTATCCTGTGGACACTTCATTCCTTTCCGTTCCATGTCAACTTCATTGGATCTTTGTAGTCACGTGTATCAGAACGTTTGGTCAATGGTCAATGCATGAGGAAAAAAATAGACAGACTTGCGGGCATTTTTTTAAAAATGGGTGTACTTTTTCGTTTTCACTGTGCAATGCGGGCCTTTTACGTGTTTTCGCGGAAAGGTGGTAGGATTTTTCTTTTCTTTATTTGTTACAGGACGTTTCACATAGACAATTAGCAATATGCGAATATCAGGAAGGATCAGTGCAATTTCTTTGAGCATGTTATGACAAGATGAAAGCCGAAAAAACATTGTGACAAGAGGAATTATGAGCGAAAAAAGAGTTTGAAGACGACAGAAATAGAGGATCATCATCATCATCATCATCATCATCATCATCATCATCATCATCATCATCATCATCATCATCATCATCAACTTCATACTACCCAGGAACATAGGTCTTATGCCAAGTCTTTCTGTCCTGTACCATCCGCTCAAGGTCTATCAATATCTTCTTCTTCATCGTCGTGTCGTGTCTTCAGTTTTCTTGTCCATGTGTTCATTGGTCTCCCTCTACCTTTCTGACCCTGCGGATCCCAGAACAAGGACTGCCTGCTAAAGCTATCAACAGGTTTCCTCAATGAGTGTCACATCCATCTTCAGCGTCTTCTTCTCATCTTATGTTCCACTGACACTTGTCTGGTTCTTGTCATTAGTTCCACTTTAGCTGGTCTTGTCATACCACTTCAGTCATCCTGTTCCGCGCAAGCAGTCATTTACGAAAGTATGTGGCTTTTTTGACTGTTGATTTTGTTCTTCTCCGGGTTTCAGATTTTCTCCATGCTTCAGATTTTCTCCGTATTTCAGGTCTTCTCCGTATTTCAGGTCTTCTCCACGTTTCAGATCATCTTCATGTTTCAGATCTTCTCCATGGTTTAGTTCTCCATGTTTCAAATCATCTCCATGTTTCGTACCTTGTCCATGTTTCAGATCATCTCCATGTTTCAAATCATCTCCATGTTTCATATTTTCTCCATGTATCAATTCAGGCCATAAATCGAGGATTCCTCAGCAAGAGAGAGGTTGGTAAGAAAACGAAGATGGCTGTATACCGCTCCACCTATGTCCCAGTCATGGGCAATGACTACAACCCATAAAAGCCAGATCCAAACCTCAGAAATGAGGTATCTGAGGAAGGTGGTTGAAGTAACAAGAAGAGACATGGTACGCAACCAGACGATACGTCAAGGCCTTAAATCCTACCCCCTGCAGACCCACGTAGAACAGTCCCAATTAAGATGGTTTGGCCATGTCTGCAGAATGGGAGAAGATCGGATACCACGACAAGCATGGGAAACAAAGAGCCAAGGATCCAGACCCCGAGGACGACCCAGAGTCCGCTGGGAGGACAACATTAGACAATCTTTGAAGGATCGAGGACTAGAATAGAACCAGGCCAGGAGGAAGACAGCCGATAGGATAGTCTGGCGCTCTCTCTTCCAAACCTCTACACCTCACGGTAGAAGAGGAACGACTAAGTAAGTAAGTAATCAATTCTCCATGTTTCAAATCATCTCCATGTTTCAGATCATCTCCATGTTTTAGATCTTCTCCGCATTTCAAATCATCTCCATGTGTCAGAGCTTCTCCGTATTTCAAATCATCTCCATGTTTCAGATTTTCTCCGTATTTCAGGTCTTCTACATGTTTCAGATCTTCTCCGAGTTTCAGATCTTCTCCATGTTTCATATCTTCTACATGTTTCAGATCTCCATGTTTCAGATCTTCTACATGTTTCAGATCTCCATGTTTCAGATCTTCTACATGTTTCAGATCTCCATGTTTCAGATCTTCTACATGTTTCAGATCTCCATGTTTCAGATCTTCTACATGTTTCAGATCTCCATGTTTCAGATCTTCTACATGTTTCAGATCTCCATGTTTCAGATCTTCTACATGTTTCAGATCTCCATGTTTCAGATCTTCTACATGTTTCAGATCTTCTGAATGTTTCAGATCTCCATGTTTCAGATCTTCTCCATGTTTCAGATCTTCTCCGTGTTTCAGATCTTCTCCATGTTTCAGATCTCCATGTTTCAGATCTTCTCCATGTTTCAGATCTCCATGTTTCAGATCTTCTACATGTTTCAGATCTCCATGTTTCAGATCTTCTCCATGTTTCAGATCTCCATGTTTCAGATCTTCTACATGTTTCAGATCTCCATGTTTCGGATCTTCTACATGTTTCAGATCTTCTGAATGTTTCAGATCTCCATGTTTCAGATCTTCTCCATGTTTCAGATCTTCTCCATGTTTCAGATCTTCTCCATGTTTCAGATCTCCATGTTTCAGATCTTCTCCATGTTTCAGATCTTCTCCATGTTTCAGATCTTCTCCATGTTTCAGATCTTCTCCATGTTTCAGATCTCCGTGTTTCAGATCTTCTACATGTTTCAGATCTTCTGAATGTTTCAGATCTCCATGTTTCAGATCTTCTGCATGTTTCAGATCTTCTGAATGTTTCAGATCTCCATGTTTCAGATCTTCTCCATGTTTCAGATCTTCTCCGTGTTTCAGATCTTCTCCATGTTTCAGATCTCCATGTTTCAGATCTTCTACATGTTTCAGATCTCCATGTTTCAGATCTTCTGAATGTTTCAGATCTTCTCCATGTTTCAGATCTTCTCCATGTTTCAGAGCTATACAATAGGACTCTTTAATTGTAATTAAATATTGAAATATAAGACAGTTTAATATAATGGCATGGAAATACAAATAAAGTGAAAAATAACACTAGGTACAGTAACCTATTTATAGACAATGTACTTTACGCCGACTAGAAAGGCTGTTCAAGAAGATTACTGAAACAGACTATTGAGCGCAGTTTTGTTTGTCACGGGGTACCATAAAGACTGCCCTTCTCCTACACCATTATCACCACAATGATCATTACCTTTGCCTCCCTGTGGAGCATTGGTCTTCTACAACAAATTCAGGCCAACAATTGATGTCCATTATATTCCTTTTAAGAACTTCTAATGTCTTTTCTTTTTCAAATTCCTTGATATTTACTTACTTAGTCATTCCTCTCTGTGTAGTGCCGAAACGCAGATATCGCAACTTTGCTGTAAACGGCGACACAACGTAACAAACGTCTTTTTCAGGACGAACGTAGAAGAAGATTCCTCTTCTGCCCTGGGGTGTAGAAATTCGCCAGAGAGAGCGCCATACTATCATGTCGGCTATCTTTCTCCTGGCCTGGTTACAATCTAGTCCTCAGTCCTTCAGAGATTACCTAATATTGTTCTCCCAGCGGACTCTGGGTCGTCCTGGGGGTCTGGATCCCTGGCTCTTAGTTTCCTTTATTTGTCCTTTCTTCTTTGTCTCAAGTTCCCTTGTCCGTATTTTCTGTAGACACGTCTATTATGTTCCTGAAATTACGCATTAAAAATGTACTTTGTATAAAGATATATTGAGGATTTTAGTTTCTACATTAGTATGCTCCTGTTTTCCTATGTATTCAACGGCGACAGTGTGGTTGACTATTTCTTCACGGCAGAACAGCAATAAAATTAATCAAAATTTTTTAAATTATATATTTGAAACTGTTTAATGTTTTCCTATTTATTATGTACAAATAATAAAATGGAGTTGCAATAGAACTGGATATAAGCTCAAATATAATTAAATATTAATAAACTCCCGTTATTTCTTTCTTTCTCATGCTGTATATTCGCTAGCTTATTTAGTGTTTTTCTTTTTCCCGGTGTTACTTTCTCCTTTATTTTTTTTTTGTTCTGTGTTGCATCATCAGCGTATCTTAAGTTGATTATGTTACACCCACCAACTATATTTTGACTATTCTTTTCTGTTTAATACCTCTATATTTATTGTCTTTGTCTTGTGTCTGTGACGATGCTTTTTGTTTGTTTGTATTGTTCTGTAGTAACAGTGACTCAATACTAAGTTTTGTCATTATTTTTTGCTTTGTGTTGCAGACTGAGATTCGATCACTGTAGAATCTGCACCCGGAAGCGGCAGCCATTTTGTGTTTTCGTTTCATGATCTCTGGCCAACCTGAAGACCACAAAGCGGGTCTTACGTGTTCTATCCATTTTGATTTATGTTCTCATGTTTTTTACTTAGCTAGGCTTTCTTTCCTTTCCCCGACAAAGGCCTTGTGGCCGCAACGTAGGCAATTTTCTTGTGTCCATAGAGGGAAGACAAACAAAACAGCAGAACGCGCCTTACTTAATGAGAGGAGCAGATTGGTAAAATGGCCTTCACCAACCCCTTTGAGAGAGAAACTGTTTGACAATGAGAGGCGTGAGCCAAAACATCCCCGTCCCCCACCCCCCAATGCATGAGATGAATATATGTGGTTATCAGAGAACGAACCACGGAGTAGGAAAATTTTCGACTTCAAGTCAAGTATCTGATAGCCGGTATCTTATTCACTGAAGCGTGACCAAAACAAAATTGGTCGACTGCAGATGGCCTTAACACGACCTACTTCGGAAACCCCTTAACCCACCAGCAGGGACTTATGCCTGGTTGCATGATCTTGCGTCACAATGACTCGCTCGCACTACGCCAAAGTCCGCCTTTCTTTTGACCGATTTGGGATAATCCAAGCAGTTTATTGTCATACTTTGTGCTACAGTAGAATGAAAGTAACTATACTGCCATGGTAGCAGGGGTTGGTGCTTTTTAAGCGTGGGGCAAAAGTTCAAACTTAAAGGTCAGTTTAAAACTAGGAAAGTTACCAGAATGTAACCGCTTCTGTCTTGGTTGAACGGACGTGCAAACATAGAAGCTCAGTCTAACAAGAATCGCAGTTTTAAATAATCGATATAGTTGCTTAAAACATGGTAGCAATTAATTGAAAAAAATACTCAAAAAGTACTGCAAAGAGAATATTGGAAACATGAGAACTGGATGTTTTTCTGTTTTCAAAATACCGTAAATAAATTAAAAATTTCTTCTACTTCTCATAACATGCCTAAAGAAAGCTGATTGCTTCTTCTGATGAGAGTAAAAATCTTTCTTTGTCACTGGGTTCTTTCAGGACATCTTTCGTCACACGTTTTAGCTGAACGCTGTAAGAACTGGTCACTCTTTACGACCCTAAGAAAGATGCGAACACGCTCCATCCAACTATGTAGGCCTACTGGGCCTATCGTTTTCTATATTCCGTATTTTGTCTTTATTTCCTGATGGCAGCGGTCAAGCATGTGTCTGAAGTCCAATACCCATTAGCTCCCCAAGGAGCATAGACCATCAAAAACACATGCTAAGCCCTCCTGTCGCAGGTCGTCGATGAAACGTTTTCCGTATTTCCCCCATCATTTTTATTTATGTCTCTAGTTCTCTTCTCCATGTGTTCTGTTCTCTACCTCTACTGCGCTTACTATGGGGGGGGGGGGGGGGGGGGGGGGGGGGGGGGGTGTGTTCAAGAACAAGAACTGCCTATCGTCAGCGTCTTCTTATTTCTGGCCCTTCTTGTCTCAGTGTGTCCCGTTCAACCTTGTCGGTTATATTAGGGCGCATGTCCAAATATAAAAGACATTTAGGTCTGATACCTAATTATTCATCATCTATCATTGTTGCGCCCTACGTCATCATTTCATCTAATACACATGTTGAGTCCGTTTGTTTCTGCCTTTTGTTTTCATGATGACACTGTCAGCCTCGTGTACAACCAGATATTAGCAGCCTCATATGTTCTGCCTTGTTACATCTCCTAAATACTCATACGTACTATGTGTAGACAAGCAAAAGAACGGTGGATAGAAACAAAATGCAAGGAGATAGTAGACTTGGAAACAAAGCACATGACAAGAGATATGCATGAAGAAATTAAAGAAATTATCAAATAGGTCGCGGTTTGCACAAGGATGAAGCTGTATCAAGAACAAAAATGGTGTAATATTACTTGATGAGAAAGACATTTCAAACAGATGGGCAGAATACGTAAAAGAACTATTTGAGGACAACAGAGGTAAAAAACCATCACCAGATTCTAATGAAGGCCCAAACATTCTCAGATCAGAAGTAGAGAATGCCATACATATGATACAAAAAGGAAAATCAGCAGGCATGAATAACATAAAAATTGAAATGATAGAAGCTCTGGAGAGCTTTGGTATAGATACAATCACAGATCTATGCAACGATATATATACAATACAGGATATATACCACACGACATGAAGACATCAGTTTTTATAACATTGCCCAAAAAAACCAAATGCAACAGAATGTTCAGACTTCAGAACAATCAGCCTGATGAGTCATGCAATTAAGATACTGCTCAAAATCATACAGGAAAGAATAAAAAGTAAGGTAGACAGCGAAATCCAAGAAGAACAGTTTGGTTTTAGACGGAACAGTGGAACAAGAGAGGCAATATTTTGCCTAAGAATATTAGCAGAAAAATATACAGAGGTCCAAAAAAGTATGTACATGTGCTTCATTGACTATAAGAAGGCTTTTGACAGAGTCAATCATGAGAAAATAATTGAATGCCTCGAAGACATATGTATTGATGGAAAAGTTATAAGAATGCCCAGTAACCTTTATTGGGAGCAAACTGCCACAGTAAGATCTGGAAGGAATTATTCATCATACATAGACATAAAAAGAGGTGTCAGACAAGGTTGTGTGCTGTCCCCCTGTTGTGGAATATTCTAATCCACATATATAAATTATAAAGTAAATATAAAGCCTAACAAATAAATTCTAATAAAGAAAAGAGCAATGGTAAAATAACAGTGCTGTCACAAAGAATGTACTCGAAATCTCCCTTGTTTTCTGCTTCGTCTGCAAATTGTAACGCTTTCACGTTGATAGTAAAAGCTTACTATATTATTACCCGCTTTTTTCAATGAAACGTGTGCTGTATTTCTTGGAAAAACATTGAGATACCAAGCTGAACAATGACCTAATTTTAATATTTCATTCATTCCATTTTATACACGGCGTAACTAAAGACAGATGGACTAAAGGATAGAGAGAAGGGAGAGGCATAAAGCCGAACACGTGCAACACAAAACACGCGTCGCGCGATACACAATTACTACTATCACGCGTGTAAGGCCACATGCACTAACTTTTTCAGACGGACAGTGATAAATTCACTACCCTTCCCAGAGTTAGGTTTTAAAAAAACCTGGGAAACGCTTATTAGAAAAGATAACATTATATGGGTTTACGTTTGAAAACATTACAGTACCCAGACAGCACATCTTCGAAACAGGAGGTAGAAGAAATTGCATATTTTGAACGCAGCCACTTAGCTCTATTAAATATATATTTGGGTTCCTTAGGGTTTGCTGACAAAGAATATGTACAACGTTATGCAAATAGTCTAGGAATTAACAAGTTATAGCCAAAATAAAATGATGGTGCTGTCAGACAACACCCAAAATCAGAATCGCTCAGTGGTAGATTTTTTTACACCACCATTGTACGGGAAATGGGCCACAAGTTACATTTGAACTGATTGGCTGGAATGATATGTAAGGCTAAACACGATTAGTCGGGCTATAAATACTATCTTTGGTTGTTAGGGGAGACGTAGGAAGTTAAAATTTTTTCAAACACTTGTCGAAACGTGGCTCCATTGGCCAGACTCGCTGATATACTCACTTAGGAGCGTTAGTTCGAGACCACTAGTCAAATAAGCTTGATAAAGCAACAGTGCGTTGAAGCCAGCTCATATTTTTTGCTAAATAAAAGCCTGGAACATAAGCAGATGGGAATTTGTGCCAGTAGTTGTGCCAGAATTCATTGCTAATCAACGTATCTGTGTTTGTTTCCATGAATTGTGGTAAGCTTGAAACATTCAGTATCTTTTAATGAAAATTGAATGTGAATTGTTAATTTATGCCTGTATATATGTGTAGTTCAGTAGCAAACATGATGTAAAGCCTATAATGCTCCAGCCTGAACAGAAGGTGTCGGAGGAAAGTAAAACTGCATGGAATGGCCAAACAGTACACTGACACCTAGATTATTGATTAGACAGAAATAATGCTGGAAGTGCAGAGGCGTAGTAACCATTAAGGAGGTAAATACTGGTATAAAGTATTTCAGATGAAGCTGACAGTTGGCCTAACGCTCTGAACTCAATGTTTGTGATGTATTGTGCTCAGTGTAAAAAGAGAGTATAAATTAGTTATGAAGTAGAAGGTACATCCTTCTTGTTTTCAGGGACCGTGGTCTTGATGGTATTGAGCAGCACCTGGTCAGAGCTTTGCTGAATCCAGAGTCGGACAGCATACTCCTTGGTCCATTTAGCTATCAGTGAGGTGTCTCCAGAGCCCAGGGGAGAAATCGAGCAGAGGAGTCTTTTCCTGCCGCCATCACACAAGATAAGCTGATGTGGCCAGCTGAGCTCAAAATTATGTACCCCAGCTTAAAATGACCTTGTAAAAATAACATTAAGAGGGGAATTAAATTGTTTTAATATCAGGAACTGAGAACATCTCCAATACTAGTCCCAATAAAGACAAACTATTGAAGTCATGATGACAAATACCAACAGAGCTTGAACAAAACAAAACCAGTATTACCTCATATTACTACTACACAACTGACACACATAGGATACTTTTAATAATATATGTCATTACCATATTCATATTGATAAATTCTGTACATATAACTTGTAAGTAAAATTGATTGTGATTCCTGGTTCCCTTTGTATTTGAATCAGGACACATATTCATTCATAACAGCAATGAATACATATTGTTATTTGAAAAGTTATCAGTGACTCCTTTAAGATATCCTTTAGAGTGTTATATGTATGTGAGTGTCACAGTGTTGTCAAGTGTGGTGGAATAAATTAAATTGTTTATCTGTCTGTTGTTGTTATGACTTACACTTCATCATACACATACCCTAGACATACAACGTAGTCATCACACTATTCCAGAATAATTCTGACTGAGGTATACATATGTGGCAGCAAGCAAGGTTATATATAATACACTACTCTTATTAGATATATATACCTTCACAGCTGATCTCAGTCAGTACACTAAGTCCCCTATAAATATTTATAACATCTCACTTCACCACATATATTGGGGTCTCGCTCTTGGGATTTTGAATCTTTCCCTATTAAAAATATTGGGGGTAATTCACTTCAGGGAATATAAGAATTAAAAGGTATCCTTGGGTGGAATTAAATAAGGTTGAGCTCACGGTGCCTGTGTTGTCCATTAGATATATAGTTAGAGATTAAATTGTTGGTTAGACATTGTATAAACTTACCTGATAGACAATGGCGGACCTGGCCAAGTTTCGATCTGCTGCTGTTCAGACTGCAAAGGAGTTAGGATTAGATGGGCAAGTTATGGTTGCCTATGTCACTACGGAATGTGACAAATTTATTGAACGCGAAGAAAGAAGGTTTGAAGCCGAAAGAAAGTTAGAGGCTGAAAGGGAAATTAAGAAGTTACAATTTGAGGCTGAGGCTGAGACTAAGAGGTTGCAGATTGAGGCTGAGGCTAAGAAATTGGAGGCAGAAAGAGAAGACAAAAGATTGGCTGCAGAAAGGGAAGAGAAGAAATTAGCTGCAGAGAGGGAAGCAGAAAAGGAGGAGAAGAGATTACAAAGGGAACATGAGTTAAGACTAAGGGAGTTTGAGTTTCAGGGCCATGCTCCTGAAAATGGTGCCAGTCCCTTTGCCTCTGATGCCACTGCTAGCCAAGGAGCCTCAACCTCAGCTATGAATTTTCATTTAGATCATTTTGTTGAGAAAGACGATGATATAGAGAGCTACCTAAATAGGTATGAACTATTAGCTACCACGTATGGGTTAGAGAGAGAAAGGTGGAGCTTAAAGTTATCTCAAGGACTTCGTGGGGCAGCTTATGAAGTTTTTGCAAAAATGAGTAGAGGTGATCAGGAAAATTATGACATGCTAAAGCAGGCTCTTTTGTTAAGGTATGAAAAGAATGCAGAATTTTATAGGAAAAAATTTAGGAATGCTAAACTACTGTCAGGTGAAACCTATCACCAGTTCTCTGCACGAATAGAGACATACTTGGAGAAATGGACTTCTCTGGGGAAAACCCAAGATCTTAAGGAAATGGTCCTTATAGAGCAATTAAGAGAGTCCATGGCTCCAGACCTGAGAAAGTTTCTCATGGAACAAGGTGCAGAGAGGCTGGGTGATTTGCTAAATGTTGCTGAAAGGTATCAAGCAGCTCAAGCAGAGGTAACAGGTAATAAAAAGAAACAAGTGGATAACTTTAGGGCACCACAGAACTTTAATAAATTTGATCCTAAGGATCAAATAAAGGTAAGCACCAATTTGATAGGCCACGGTATGAAAATAAAAATAAATTCCCACAATTCGATGAAAGGAAATATGATGAAAGAAAATCTTTCAACCAAGGAAAAAGGTGGTGTAAAAATTGTCAGATGGACAATCATGACACTGACCGTTGCAGAAGGAAACCTGTGTATATGGCAACCCTTCAGGTCAGGTCGACCTCAAGACAGGAGGAGGATATTATGTTGGATACCACTCCAGAAGAGATGAGGAAGGCACAGGCTGGGGATAAAACACTCAAGCCTTGTTTCAGAAAATTGTCAACTTGTCATACAACTCCAGGCAAGGGAGATTTTTACATGAAAAACAAGTTGATGTATAGGAAGACTGGAGCTAGATCCAAAGGTCAGGGACAACTGGTACTTCCTAAAAGATATAGGGCAGACTTAATAAGGAGCCTACATGTGAAACCAGATGGGGACCATGAGAAGATAGGTACCATCATTCAAAAGGTGGCTCACAATTATTATTGGCCCAAAGCAAGATGGGACATTGAGAATTTTGTAGAAAGGTGTAGCATAGCACATGAGGGAACACCCACAAGTGGGAACATGGATCAGGACCTGGACACGCCACGGGGCAAAATTAGGCCTGATAATAAAAAGAAAAATAGATTTGATAAAGTGGACCAAATGGAATGGGAAGCCCCTTTTCACGGACAAGCTTCACTTAACTGTTTTACAATGGCCACTATGCGGAGAGTGCAAAAAGATGTCTTACCCCAGGATAAGCCGACAATCCCTCAATCGGACTTAAACAAACTGGAGGAAGAAGATGTAGAGAGGAAATCTCTCATCAAGAATTTTAAGTGGGGAGAAAGCCCCAAAAGAAAAATTGGTAGCGGTCGTTTTGTGAATGATAATTCTGGGAGGAAAAATCATCACTATAAAGCTTCGAGTGGAAGAGACCATACCGGTGCATGGACAAATAGGTCCACACAATTAAAGGTCCATATGTAGCTTTGTTAAGAACGTGGACTGATGAAAAGGCAGAGGAAAACATTACATCTTCATACCAATATGTGAATGAGCTGACCACTCGTTTAAAAACTGGTTGGAAACTTGCCAATGAAAATTTGAAACAAGCCAGGAAGAAACATGCTGCCTATTATAACAGGAAGGCGAAAGACAGAAATTTGGCTGTGGGAGAGAAAGTACTGCTTCTTTTGCCCGGGAGTCAGAATAAGTTACAAATTGGATGGCAGGGTCCATATACAGTTTTAGAGAAGGTATCTAGAACAAATTATAAGATAGATAAGAAGGGGAAAGAAAAAAATCTATCATGTGAACCTCCTGAAGAAATATTTGGAAAGAGAACATCAGGAGGAGACACACTTGTTGACCTTGTCCATCGCCATGGAGATGAAAAAGGAACCACTTTCATCATTTGAGTATCCATTACAGCCCTGTGAGACAGCAGCACAGGTGAAAATCAGTACACATTTAACGAAAACTCAGAAAGAGAGAGTGCAACAGGTTCTAAATAATCATGCAGAGGTGTTAACAGACCGACCAGGGCATACAAACCTATTGGAATATGATATGAAACTGATAGACCCCACACCTGTCTGTATGAAACCATATTCGATTCCGTTTGCTAAGGAGAAAGCTTTGAAGGAAGAGATAGACTATCTGTTGAAGGAAGGAATTATTTCGCACAGTGAATCTTCGTATAGTTCCGGTGTTGTACTCTTAGGAAGCCCTCTGGAGAACATAGACTCTGTATAGATTACAGGAGACTGAATGCTATTACAGAAGGACAGGTGGATCCATTGCCGGATACAAATCAGCTGTTTGCCAGACTAAATAAAGCTAAATATTTCTCAAAAGTGGATCTGAGTAAAGGATACTATCAGATTCCAGTAAAGCCTGAGGTTAGATCATACCTAGCTTTTAGTACCTCAGAAGGACACTATGAGTTTAATAGATTGCCATTTGGATTGAAGAATGCGCCTAGTGTCTTCTCTAGATGATGAGAAAATTGTTGGATGTAAACATTTCGGAGGAACGTAATGAATCCCTGAGTTGCCTCTTTGATTGAGGATATTCCGAATGTTTCATACAGGATAATAAGAAGATTATGGGATCCACTACGAAAACTCTGCTATCACCAGGTATATGTTATCTCCTCATAACGTACATTTTGAGGGAAATATAATGTTCTCTGGACATGTCATTGCGCAGACTCAGAGAAGAGAAATGGTGAATACGGGTTGCGAAGCAGCATTAAGACAAGCACTCACACTTGCGGCTGTTCAGTAACATAACCGAAATATATTATTGGTTGTAGAAGTCTGAGGCAGATTTCATGAGTAGTGCCTACTCTGAATGGACCCAACTACATAAAACCATGATAGCACCACAGCAGAGTAAAGTCAAGTTGACTTACATTTATCTATGTGTATATAGAATAAAGGACTGACATGGGATGTCTGTTTTAAGAGGGGAGATGTCGTGGAATATTCTAATCCACATATATAAATTATAAGGTAAATATAAAGCCTAACAAATAAATTCTAATAAAGAAAAGAGCAATGGTAAAATAACAGTGCTGTCACAAAGAATGTACTCGAAATCCCCCTTGTTTTCTGCTTCGTCTGCAAATTGTAACGCTTTCACGTTGATAGTAAAAGCTTACTATATTATTACCCGCTTTCTTCAATGAAACGTGTGCTGTATTTCTTGGAAAAACATTGAGATACCAAGCTGAACAATGACCTAATTTTAATATTTCATTCATTCCATTTTATACACGGCGTAACTAAAGACAGATGGACTAAAGGATAGAGAGAAGGGAGAGGCATAAAGCCGAACACGTGCAACACAAAACACGCGTCGCGCGATACACAATTACTACTATCACGCGTGTAAGGCCACATGCACTAACTTTTTCAGACGGACAGTGATAAATTCACTACCCTTCCCAGAGTTAGGTTTTAAAAAACCTGGGAAACGCTTATTAGAAAAGATAACATTATATGGGTTTACGTTTGAAAACATTACAGTACCCAGACAGCACATCTTCGAAACAGGAGGTAGAAGAAATTGCATATTTTGAACGCAGCCACTTAGCTCTATTAAATATATATATTTGGGTTCCTTAGGGTTTGCTGACAAAGAATATGTACAACGTTATGCAAATAGTCTAGGAATTAACAAGTTATAGCCAAAATAAAATGATGGTGCTGTCAGACAACACCCAAAATCAGAATCGCTCAGTGGTAGATTTTTTTACACCACCATTGTACGGGAAATGGGCCACAAGTTACATTTGAACTGATTGGCTGGAATGATATGTAAGGCTAAACACGATTAGTCGGGCTATAAATACTATCTTTGGTTGTTAGGGGAGACGTAGGAAGTTAAAATTTTTTCAAACACTTGTCGAAACGTGGCTCCATTGGCCAGACTCGCTGATATACTCACTTAGGAGCGTTAGTTCGAGACCACTAGTCAAATAAGCTTGATAAAGCAACAGTGCGTTGAAGCCAGCTCATATTTTTGCTAAATAAAAGCCTGGAACATAAGCAGATGGGAATTTGTGCCAGTAGTTGTGCCAGAATTCATTGCTAATCAACGTATCTGTGTTTGTTTCCATGAATTGTGGTAAGCTTGAAACATTCAGTATCTTTTAATGAAAATTGAATGTGAATTGTTAATTTATGCCTGTATATATGTGTAGTTCAGTAGCAAACATGATGTAAAGCCTATAATGCTCCAGCCTGAACAGAAGGTGTCGGAGGAAAGTAAAACTGCATGGAATGGCCAAACAGTACACTGACACCTAGATTATTGATTAGACAGAAATAATGCTGGAAGTGCAGAGGCGTAGTAACCATTAAGGAGGTAAATACTGGTATAAAGTATTTCAGATGAAGCTGACAGTTGGCCTAACGCTCTGAACTCAATGTTTGTGATGTATTGTGCTCAGTGTAAAAAGAGAGTATAAATTAGTTATGAAGTAGAAGGTACATCCTTCTTGTTTTCAGGGACCGTGGTCTTGATGGTATTGAGCAGCACCTGGTCAGAGCTTTGCTGAATCCAGAGTCGGACAGCATACTCCTTGGTCCATTTAGCTATCAGTGAGGTGTCTCCAGAGCCCAGGGGAGAAATCGAGCAGAGGAGTCTTTTCCTGCCGCCATCACACAAGATAAGCTGATGTGGCCAGCTGAGCTCAAAATTATGTACCCCAGCTTAAAATGACCTTGTAAAAATAACATTAAGAGGGGAATTAAATTGTTTTAATATCAGGAACTGAGAATATCTCCAATACTAGTCCCAATAAAGACAAACTATTGAAGTCATGATGACAAATACCAACAGAGCTTGAACAAAACAAAACCAGTATTACCTCATATTACTACTACACAACTGACACACATAGGATACTTTTAATAATATATGTCATTACCATATTCATATTGATAAATTCTGTACATATAACTTGTAAGTAAAATTGATTGTGATTCCTGGTTCCCTTTGTATTTGAATCAGGACACATATTCATTCATAACAGCAATGAATACATATTGTTATTTGAAAAGTTATCAGTGACTCCTTTAAGATATCCTTTAGAGTGTTATATGTATGTGAGTGTCACAGTGTTGTCAAGTGTGGTGGAATAAATTAAATTGTTTATCTGTCTGTTGTTGTTATGATTTACACTTCATCATACACATACCCTAGACATACAACGTAGTCATCACACTATTCCAGAATAATTCTGACTGAGGTATACATATGTGGCAGCAAGCAAGGTTATATATAATACACTACTCTTATTAGATATATATACCTTCACAGCTGATCTCAGTCAGTACACTAAGTCCCCTATAAATATTTATAACATCTCATCAATAAACAACCTTAGATATGCAGATGATACCGTGTTGTTAGCTGAAAGCGAACAGGAGTTACAAGAACTAGTGAAGCAAGTGAACAGTATAAGTCATGAATATGGACTCGACATTAATATTGAGAAAACAAAAACTATTATAATTAGCAAAACAGACGATAAACCCACATTAAAGATATGCGTAAATGCGAAAATCCTGGAACAAGTCAAGAGCTACGTATATCTTGGTCATATAATAACAGAAGATGGCAGATGTGAAACAGAAATCAAGAAGAGAATAGGAATGGCCAAAGCTACATTCAACAACATGAAACATATACTGACATCTAAACAGTTATCTCACAAATTAAAACTGAGAATCATAAAGTGTTATATATATTCTGCATTTCTGTATGGTGCGGAAACAAGGACGATGAATAAGCATGTGGAAGAAAGAATTGAGGCTCTTGAAATGTGGATATATAGAAGAATGGGGCATATCTCATGGAAAGAGATGAAAACAAATAAGGAGGACCTAGAAAATCTAGGTATGAAAAGAGAACTAATGAGAGAGATCAAAGTTCGGCAGCTAAAATACTTTGGCCACATCAAAAGGCATAACACCTTGCAGAAGACCATGATAGAAGGGAGAGTTGAAGGCAAACGTGCAAGGGGAAGACAGCGCTATAAGTGGGAAGATAACATCAAGAGATGGACAGGAAAGAGTCTATCAGAGTGCACTACCAAGACAAGAGACAGAAGACGTTGGAGATCCATTACAGCCAACCTTCGTTGTGGAGATGGCAACTGATGATGTTCTTCTTCTTCTTCTTCTTCTTCTTCGTTCGCCCTGAAAAGGACGGTGGTTGCGTTGTGTCGGTTTTCAACGTAGCTGTGATATCTGCACCTTTCGGTCGACACATCCGACTTCTGCACGGCATTTTTTAGGACCGGGTTTGCCTTCCCATTGCGATCCATGCTCGCTCAGCCAGCCTGCATTGCTGCATACTGTTTCCAGGACCACCACGTGGAGGTGGAGCACGGTCTTGACCAGCTCTGGTTCGCTGGTCCTGACGCAGGCAGTCAAGCTATGAGTCGCTGACTGCGGTCTCTATTGCTGCGTCTTGAGGTCCCTGATGATGTTCTGCCTTAAGGACTAGTAGCGTTACTCTGTCTGTGGCTTCTTTGACACCTCCTTAAAGAACTCTTAAGTCCCAAGGACGACTATATAGGCTTTCGATTTAGACCCAATATGACCCGGGAACCTATTAAGTGGATGTCGTATCGGTTGCTCCATTTTACCTTGCATTGTACACTTTAATAACTAATAATTTTTGATTGATAGGCCTAATATTTAATTTGTGCACAAGATGCAATATTATAATTCCCATCTTTTTGATGTATAAACTGAAATTTCCTTTTTTTTAACAACCATGTGACATGTTATTGTAATCTGTGAAATTACTAATTTTCTGAGTGTGTATTCACTAAAAACTGATTGTGCTTTGTTAGAATATTTCTGTTTGTGACATTTTGAAACGTTTACACTTGGATATTTTCCTGAGGAACAATTATAGAATAATTTAATGAAGACGTTTGCTATAATTTGTCATCGGCTTATTCCTTCATCCTCCATTTTACATTGAATAACTAATAATTTCTCAATGAAAGCTTTTGTAGCACAAGAGTAAAGTACACCCATTTACCTTCAGTTTCATAAACAACCACAAAGTTATTTATGCATTTGAACATTTTAAAAAATTATTTGCAAACAACAACAATAAAAACGCAATTGGGTGGCCATTTTTGTTTGGGCCAAATCCACTTTTTTGCTTGGGACTATTGATTGGATTCTTTTCTTTTTAAATTTCGGTGTGTTTTTTAAATGTTATAAACCTATACTTCTACTCTCCCTTTCCAAACACACACTAAACACACACTCGCAAACACACACTACACACACTCGCAAACACATATACACTTGCAAGCACATATACACTTGCTGACATCAGTTTCATTATCATCATCATCAAGTACCGTGCCTAGTGGCGTAGGAGATCATGTCTCTTCTTTCCACAACTTCGTATCTCCAGTATAATTTGTGAATTCTGTTGTTGACCTCCTTTTTTTTTTAATTTTTTTTTTCCTTAACCAGCGGCACTTGGGCTTTCAGCCCTTCGGCCCAATGACATGTCATTGCGAGGCTGGGGAACCTGAGGACTTTCCTTCCAACCCGGTCGGGAGCTTCGCTCCTTCCCATCCACAGAGGGTTTATCACAGGAGCCGTTCAGGCTATTCAGTCAAATTTCCGGCCGTAAACATTTCTTCAAACGCTGACGCCCGGGTTTGAACCATGAACACCTGGTCGCCAGTACAACGCCGGAGCAATTACACCAGCGCGGCTCCCAAAGATGTCACGATGTCAAACCGTCCAGTATATGCTCTATTTGTCTTCCTCTATCTCTTGTTTTCCTTCAATCTTATCTGTTGTTACGATATATTCCAGCTTTCCTCTTATCATAACATGCCCCCCACCCCAGGGCGCGAGGCGCACATATTTGTCCATCAAAGCCTCAACGCTCCCCCGTCACTCCCAGGCCGGCCACCGCCCCGCCCCCCCCCCCCCCCCCCCCCCCCGCCAACAAGAAAAGTGTATTGCTTCTTTTTAACGTGAAATTGGACCTCAATTTAGGAACTGAAAAAATTGCTTAAAAATATTGTCTAATAGAGAAATTAGCAAGAGTTACAATGAAGCGTCTTAGAAAGCAATAACATCAACAGCAAAGACGTAAGAAGAATAGTATTGGCAATAACAACAGATGTAATACTTGGCAATCAAATAGGAATGTTTTCAGCAAATAAAACAAAGTGAAGGTCAGGGATATCTATCGTCCCCGGATCTGTTCAGTCTGTACAGTGAAAATATTATAAGATTTAAAAAAAAGACGTCTGTTAGCGTAGAGAGAGAATCGAGTTAGAAATTGATTAGACATATTGGAATCCCCCTGAAGATTATTAAATTAAAATTAATAAAACTTACGAAGACATGAAGTGTAGCGTTTCTTCATCTAGATTAATCTAGAACAACTTACAGAAATGTTTGGATAAGAACTGGAGTACGATACGGGATGCCTCTTCTGTCCATATCTCTTGTTATTGGCTATAGATTGGCTTACTTTTTTGTTTATTAAGGTGTTTGCTTCTTTTACTTGTAGCACGCCTCTTTCAACCGTCCTAACGTTTACATATAATAATAATAATAATAATAGCCCCTTCAGTCATAACTGACTATGGGAATACTCGTCAGCCCTCAGCTGCTTATTTTCCTGGTGTTCCTTTCTAGGACGCGTTTCATTCATTATAATAGTTTTTCGTGTATTTAATTATTCTATGCTCTATGCTGTATTATTTCTCTCGTAGGTATTTTTACACTTTAGTTTATGGTCCATATTTGTATTGTTCAGTCAAGTGGTAGTGTCTATACTAATATGCATTTAATATTGATTGGAGGTTTATTTATAGTCAATCCGTATTTATCTGGAGAAAATTTACCACTGTAAACTATTAATTAGCATCCTTATTTTTTTAATATGTTAGCTTTTGTTTATGTAGAAAAGTGTTTTATTAACTTGTGTATTTCTGGTGGGGTCTTAGTGCCTATAAGATTCTCTATACTCATTTCTACCACGTGGTTATTGCAGCATCCTATCTATAACATCCCAGCTTTTTCTGTTAGTACGTAACGCTAAAGGATGCAACTTTGGTTGAAAGTTAGACATTAATTGTATTGTTTCCCTTATATGTACTCTCCCAAAAAATAGTAACACTACCAAAGAAGAGTGCGCAAATGACGGTGTGCACAAAAATATTTAAAGAATGTGTGATCGCGTATACACACATTGGGATCCTCGCTGCTGCTACGTAGTTCGTGTACTGTGGGTTTTTTTTTTTTTCGTACGCCCGCTAATACTCGAGGCGAAATCTCAGGTTATTATTTTTATGTCTAACCTGACATTGATTTTACGTGAGTATCCCTTTATTTCTTGTACAGAGACAGGTGTCCCTCGCCATTCAGGCAAATACTCGCCGATTTCGGAGGTACCCATTGCAGCTGGGTCGGCTCAGGAGCCGCCAGTCCCTGGTCGACGACACTCCTTCAAATGTTCTCGCCAGGTCTCGAGTTAATCCAGTCCAAATCTCGGTCGACGAAAAATCCTCAAATGCCGTCGCCCGGGTTTGATCCTGTATCACCCGGTCGCCAGAGCGGTGTTGTAACCACTACGCTAGCGCGGCTCCCCTGCTACGTAGTAGTTTGTGTACTGTGGTGATGCACAGTGGTTTTTTTAAAAACACTTTTGTTGCCGTTAGGTATTGGTGCTTTTGAATTTAATTCCCGTCTTATGACGGGCTTTTACAATAATGTTCTTAATAGTTTGCCTCTCCTTGCCATATTATTTGCAGTCCACTAGAAAAGTGTCTAATTGTATGTGGTTCTTGAGACTCCTCACATGTGGGGTCCTTTATCCTGAAATATCCAGTTCCAAGCTTGAGCCTTAGCAATTTGTTATTAATTGGTATTTTTAGTTCATCTTGTATTTGACATCTTTTCCTTGGGTTTTTTTTAAAGGATTTTATATGAGGGTCTTCCTTTTTTGCTTTGGTCTCATACTATTATCCATTCTTTACTTATTGCTTGTGGAATTAAGCTCTTAATTTCTAATTTTCTGAGTGTGTATTCACTAAAAACTGATTGTGCTTTGTTAGAATACTTCTGTTTGTGACATTTTGAAACGTTTACACTTGGATATTTTCCTGAGGAACAATTATAGAATAATTTAATGAAGACGTTTGCTATAATTTGTCATCGGCTTATTCCTTCATCCTCCATTTTACATTGAATAACTAATAATTTCTCAATGAAAGCTTTTGTAGCACAAGAGTAAAGTACACCCATTTACCTTCAGTTTCATAAACAACCACAAAGTTATTTATGCATTTGAACATTTTAAAAAATTATTTGCAAACAACAACAATAAAAACGCAATTGGGTGGCCATTTTTGCTTGGGACTATTGATTGGATTCTTTTCTTTTTAAATTTCGGTGTGTTTTTTAAATGTTATAAACCTATACTTCTACTCTCCCTTTCCAAACACACACTAAACACACACTCGCAAACACACACTACACACACTCGCAAACACATATACACTTGCAAGCACATATACACTTGCTGACATCAGTTTCATTATCATCATCATCAAGTACCGTGCCTAGTGGCGTAGGAGATCATGTCTCTTCTTTCCACAACTTCGTATCTCCAGTATAATTTGTGAATTCTGTTGTTGACCTCCTTTTTTTTTTAATTTTTTTTTTCCTTAACCAGCGGCACTTGGGCTTTCAGCCCTTCGGCCCAATGACATGTCATTGCGAGGCTGGGGAACCTGAGGACTTTCCTTCCAACCCGGTCAGGAGCTTCGCTCCTTCCCATCCACAGAGGGTTTATCACAGGAGCCGTTCAGGCTATTCAGTCAAATTTCCGGCCGTAAACATTTCTTCAAACGCTGACGCCCGGGTTTGAACCATGAACACCTGGTCGCCAGTACAACGCCGGAGCAATTACACCAGCGCGGCTCCCAAAGATGTCACGATGTCAAACCGTCCAGTATATGCTCTATTTGTCTTCCTCTATCTCTTGTTTTCCTTCAATCTTATCTGTTGTTACGATATATTCCAGCTTTCCTCTTATCATAACATGCCCCCCCCCCCGGGCGCGCGGGCGCCCCCCCCCCCCCGCCAACAAGAAAAGTGTATTGCTTCTTTTTAACGTGAAATTGGACCTCAATTTAGGAACTGAAAAAATTGCTTAAAAATATTGTCTAATAGAGAAATTAGCAAGAGTTACAATGAAGCGTCTTAGAAAGCAATAACATCAACAGCAAAGACGTAAGAATAGTATTGGCAATAACAACAGATGTAATACTTGGCAATCAAATAGGAATGTTTCAGCAAATAAAACAAAGTGAATGTCAGGGATATCTATCGTCACCGGATCTGTTCAATCTGTACAGTGAAAATATTATAAGATTTAAAAAAAAGACATCTGATAGCGTAGATAGAGAATCGAGTTAGAAATTGATTAGACATATTGGAATCCCCCTGAAGATTATTAAATTAATTAATAAAACTTACGAAGACATGAAGTGTAGCGTTCTTCATCTAGATTAATCTAGAACAACTTACAGAAATGTTTGGGATAAGAACTGGAGTACGATACGGGATGCCTCTTCTGTCCATATCTCTTGTTATTGGCTATAGATTGGCTTACTTTTGTTTATTAAGGTGTTTGCTTCTTTTACTTGTAGCACGCCTCTTTCAACCGTCTAACGTACATATAATAATAATAATAATAATAATAGCCCCTTCAGTCATAACTGACTATGGGAATACTCGTCAGCCCTCAGCTGCTTATTTTCCTGGTGTTCCTTTCTAGGACGCGTTCATTCATTCATTGTAATAGTTTCGTGTATTTAATTATTCTATGCTCTATGCTGTATTATTTCTCTCGTAGGTATTTTTACACTTTAGTTATGGTCCATATTTGTATTGTTCAGTCAAGTGGTAGTGTCTATACTGATATGCATTTAATATTGATTGGAGGTTTATTTATAGTCAATCCGTATTTATCTGGAGAAAATTTACCACTGTAAACTATTAATTAGCATCCTTATTTTTTTAATATGTTAGCTTTTGTTTATGTAGAAAAGTGTTTTATTAACTTGTGTATTTCTGGTGGGGTCTTAGTGCCTATAAGATTCTCTATACTCATTTCTACCACGTGGTTATTGCAGCATCCTATCTATAACATCCCAGCTTTTTCTGTTAGTACGTAACGCTAAAGGATGCAACTTTGGTTGAAAGTTAGACATTAATTGTATTGTTTCCCTTATATGTACTCTCCCAAAAATAGTAACACTTACCAAAGAAGAATGCGCAAATGACGGTGTGCACAAAAATATATTTATAGAATGTGTGATCACGTATACACACAATGGGATCCTCGCTGCTGCTACGTAGTTTTTTTTTTTTTTTTTACGCCCGCTAATACTCGAGGCGAAATCTCAGGTTATTATTTTATGTCTAACCTGACATTGATTTTACGTGAGTATCCCTTTATTTCTTGTACAGAGACAGGTGTCCCTCGCCATTCAGGCAAATACTCGCCGATTTCGGAGGTACCCATTGCAGCTGGGTCGGCTCAGGAGCCGCCAGTCCCTGGTCGACGACACTCCTTCAAATGTTCTCGCCAGGTCTCGAGTTAATCCAGTCCAAATCTCGGTCGACGAAAAATCCTCAAATGCCGTCGCCCGGGTTTGATCCTGTATCACCCGGTCGCCAGAGCGGTGTTGTAACCACTACGCTAGCGCGGCTCCCCTGCTACGTAGTAGTTTTGTGTACTGTGGTGATGCACAGTGGTTTTTTTTTAAAAACACTTTTGTTGCCGTTTAGGTATTGGTGCTTTTGAATTTAATTCCCGTCTTATGACGGGCTTTTTTACAATAATGTCTTAATAGTTTTGCCTCTCCTTGCCATATTATTTGCAGTCCACTAGAAAGTGTCTAATTGTATGTGGTTCTTGAGACTCCTCACATGTGGGTCCTTTATCCTGAAATATCCAGTTTTCCAAGCTTGAGCCTTAGCAATTTGTTATTAATTGGTATTTTTAGTTCATCTTGTATTTTGACATCTTTTTCCTTGGGTTTTTTTTTAAAGGATTTTATATGAGGGTCTTCCTTTTTTGCTTTGGTCTCATACTATTTATTCCATTCTTTACTTATTGCTTGTGGAATTAAGCTCTTAATTTTGAAATTCCCCTAGGCCTTCTTCACTTTTGTTATAACTAGTTTTCTTCCCCGTTTGGTTTTCTTTGCTCACAAGCTCATTCATGTTATCCCAACATGCGCTTGTATCCATATTAGTGTGACAGTGCATCCTGCGGTGTGAAGAATGTTTTGTTGTGCAGTTTTCTC